>PVJA010020776.1:0-36385 GCA_004027025.1 Myocastor coypus | reverse complement strand
ATCGAACCGTGGTCCCTGAAGCCACCCAAGCTTTCCCAAGCAGGCGCTTTAAACCACTGAGCCATCCCGTCGGGCCCCTCATGTACCCTTTGGGCTGTTGTGTTTGGATAAATGATAGTTTTGCCGGGCGTGGTGGCGCATGCCTGTAATCCCAGCACTCGGGAGGCTGGGGCAGGAGGATCGCTGTGAGTTCGAGACTAGCCTGGGCTACAAAAGTGAGCTCAAGGCCAGCCTGAACTGCATAGTGAGACCCTGTCTCAAAAAGACAAAAAAAAAAAAGATAGTTTTAGTAATTGCTCATATTTTAATTGTAATTGTGTATCATGTGTATATATATGTTTCGGTTAGAAAAATTATTTGCAAATATTCTCGTTTTCTAGGTTTTCTTTTCAGTTTCTTAAAATTTTTTTCCTTTCTCTTATTTCTTGTTCTTTCTTTTTTTTTTTTTTTTCTTCAGTACAAGGAATTGAACTCAGGACCCTGTGCTTGCCAGGCAAGCGCTTATTCCACTGAGCTACCTCTCCATCCCCAAAGCTTTTCCTTCCTTCCTTCCTTCCTTCCTTCCTTCATAGACTTAGCTCCTTATGTGTGGTTTGTTTTGAGTTACTGTATGGGGTGTGAGATGAAGATCTTCTTTCAATCTTTTGTGTGTGGTTATCTGACTTTCCCAGCACCATTTACAAGAGGTAAATTTTCTTCATTCTGAGGTCAACACATGTCAACATGTTGGCTCAAAACATTCTCTCAGGCTTTCACAGAGAGCACAAACTGGTCAAGCAGTGACCATGATTTGTCCCGATGGCTGACACTGACAACAGTTCTACAAAGCACTGTATTTGGTTCCAAAGTTAATCCTGAGGAGATTTGACCTTGGAAAATACAAATGATGAAAGTTTTGTTAGACAGGTCTTGCTTTAATTTGCCTTCTATCATTCAGCAGAAAAGCTTAAATACAAGGCATAAAACGCAGAGCTAGATTAGAATGGTGAGCTGTAAGAAGCTTAAATCAACAGTCTTCAACATTGCCAGTTTCACTGGTAACCCACTGCCATTATGAAACATTGGACTATGTATATACAACTACTTCCTCCTGGTTCAAAGAGAAGAAAATTTTTTCTTCTTTTTTTCTCTGCCAATATTGATTAGAAAATTTATCACGTCTACACCCTGTACTCTATAACTTCTATGAGGACAATATGCTATGTGTCAATTATTGCTAATGTACTACTAACATGTTTTGAAACTCTCATATTGTTATCTCTTATTAAAAGTAATTAAAAACATGTTGGTTCATATGGGGTTTTATGTAAGGCTGTATAAAACTATCTTTTTTTTGGCCAGCTCAGCCTGCCCTGGGGGTGGGGCTGGTGCAGCATGTGATGCAAGGGATCAAACTGAGGTCCCAGTGGTTGCCTAAGCTTTCCTAAGCAGGTGCTTTTTTTTTTTTTTTTTTGTCTTTTTGAGACAGGGTCTCTTTTGCTATGCAGTTCAGGCTGGCCTTGAGCTCACTTTTGTAGCCCAGGCTGTTCTTGAACTCGCACCAGTCCTCCTGCCTCAGCCTCCCGGGTGCTGGGATTACCGTGTGAGCCACCACACCCGGCTCTAAGCAGGTGCTTTAGATCGCTGAACCATCTCACTGGTCCTGTATAAAAGTATATTGTGCCGGGCGTGGTGGCGCACCCCTGTAATCCTAGCACTCGGGAGGCTGAGGCAGGAGGATTGGTGCGAGTTCGAGACCAGCCTGGGCTACAAAAGTGAGCTCAGGACCAGCCTCAACTGCATAGCGAGACCCTGTCTCAAAAAGACAAAAAAAAAAAAAAAAAAGTATATTGAGGAAGCGCTTAATCTAGGAAAACTTAAACATGTACCAAAATAAGCACGTTCTGTGGGCTAGTATTTTTTGTTGTGAGCTCTATGCTTTATATATGTTGTTTCAACATTTCTGCTTCCTTGAAAATTCCCATCATTCTTACTTTAAGTCAGCTGGTCTGACAAAATTTTGCTGCACCCTTCACATGCCAGGATCTTATTGCTGAGGAGTGTGTCCTGCCAAAGGGCAACTGGTGAAGTGCTTTGTAATAGTTCTAAGGAGGACTACAAGATATCTTGTTAGGATTTTGTCAATTTTTTGAGGGTGGCAAAGGGTTGCTGTGGGATTTTGTATTGTTGTATGGAGTTGTGGAAGTCTGCTTTAGAATAATGATCCACCAGTGATTAATCTTAAGTCTTAAGACATGAGGTACAATTGTCCTCCCATCTCTATGGCTTCAGGTAACTAACTGCAGCTAGGAGATGCCTGTGAGAAAAACTATCTGTACCGAATATGTGTGGTCACAATTTGTCATCATTTCCTAAACTATACAGTGTAACATTTGTTGACATAGCAGTCACATAATTCTTGCCAGTTATCTAGAGATTATTGTTGTACAGGGATATGTATGACAATATTACATGATTAGGTAAGGGACCTGAGCATCTGCAGATTTCAATATCTGGGAGGTTTTTGTCCCCATAGATGCTGAGGGATAGCTCTTAGCATAAAAGTAATTTTTAAATTTTTATCAGGAGTTGTACTTAAAATACCAGAAAGGAAACTGAGACTTAGATAAATGGAGTAACTTAGGAAAGATATATGACTAGCAAGTGGCAGAGCTAGTATTAATTCTAGTTACACTCAAGTTTGTTTTGTGTTTTTAATCTAGGGATTAAGCCCAGTGGTTTTGCACTGAGCTATATTCCCAGATTTTCCCTCCTCTGCCCTTCCCTTCCTCCTTTCTTTTCTGCTTCTCTTCCCTCCTTCCCTTCCTTCCCTCATTCCCTCCCTTCCCTCCTTCCCATTTTGAGTCTCACTAAGTTAGCTTCTTCCTAGCTCAGTCTGTGTTCTTTGTTCCTCTACACTGTCTTCTACATGTCTGATGATGCTTGGTGAATTTAAGCGCACACTTTCTCCATTTTTAAAATTAAGAGAGTACTTCTCTTCCAGGTGCCCAGCAGACTATCTTTAGGTTAAAGTAATAAAGAGCCAAGGTGCTGGTCCTGTATTATACAGTTTGCAGTTGAGAAAGTGCACCAGACCTGTGCACTGAGGGGTAACAGGTAGCTCTGGGCCAAGAAGTCAAGGTTGTCTGGATAGAAACAATTTTACCTCTGTCCTTAGAGTATGGGGAGCTAATAGACGCCCAAAACAACAGCAGCAGCAAGTAGCTATTGGTTTCTTTTTTTTTTGTCTTTTGGAGACAGGGTCTCACTATGCAGTTGAGGCTGGCCTTGAGCTCACTTTTGTAACCCAGGCTGGTCTCAAACTTGCACCAATCCTCCTGCCTCAGCCTCCCAAGTGCTGGGATTACAGGCGTGAACCACCATGCCCGGCTTTATTGGTTTCTTTTTTGTAATAGTACCAGGAATTCTAGATTAGTAGAACATTGTTACCTTGGAATCCTTATGAACCAAAAATATTAAGTGGAATTTTACTTGTTTTAAATTTCATTTTACTAATATGTTTGGCTGAGTCCTGAAGTATTACTGCTTTGTGTTAAATTAAATTTTTTCTCTTTTTCTTCCTCTCTTTGCAGCCATTGACCTTACATACGGAGGTATATATTGCTTTTTGTGCCAGGACTACATCTATGATAAAGACATGGAAATAATTGCCAAAGAGGAACAGCAGAAGGCTTCTAAGCTGCAAGGTTAGCTTCTGCCTAAATTTACCTCCCCAATTTATCTCTTAATCCTGTAGTTCTTTTAGGTCTGTTGAGCCAGAGCTTGGTCAGGAACAGAAAGTGCCAGAAACCAAATGAAGGTAAGAAGGTATGTTTGCACAAGTCAGGTTAGAGTTGATGGAAAAGCTAGAGGTGGGTGGAGTGGCAAGCCACCCAAGTGCCCAGAGCACTGCCATGAGAGGCTCTGCTGAAGTTAAGAAAATCTAGAAACAGATACTCTTGCTCAGTTACAGGCACGTTTGCAAACTAGAGCTGAACCCAGTTCAGCTCCAGTGGTTCGTTTGCCTTAAGCACCACAGTGTTCCAAAAAGTATCTTATCCGCAGTAATGTTCAAGGTAAATGTATCTTGTTCCTATTTCACCCATTGAATTGTAGACTTCTATAAAGATCTGAACCATTTGGGTAGTGCTAGATCTGCCTGTAGAGTGAGGTTGCCAGATGGGAAGTGGAGCAGGCCAGAACAAAGCCTATTCCTGACAGGTGCTTTGTGGCTTGGGTGCCCATCTGGACTGCCCACTTGTTCTCTTCCCTGTCCTCATGTACATTCTGTTAGCTGTGCAGTCAGAAGTAATCCAGCATTGTGCAGCCATGTTCTTTTATTTCTTGGTCTCCCTGTTTTGTTTTGTTTTTTTCCCCCCTTCATTTTTTAAGTCCCACAGAGGCTCATAGTGGTTCACAATAGCGGTGCTGGCTGTGGTCAGCCCTTGTTAGTTGGTGAGCACTTTCTCTCAGGCAGTAGGACCCATCACTGTGTACAGAAGGGCCCATAAACCTGGTCCCTACTTAATATATTCTTTTTTTGGATTGAAAATACTTCCCTTTTGAAAACAGAAGAATAGAAACGGGTGCTCTCAGTCAGTGATCAAAAATATTTCAGGTTTAACAGATCATTTCTGAAGAAAAATCTCCCACTTATATTTTGTATTGTGTTCCTCTTCAAAAACGTAATACCACTGCAACTACATAGATTTCTTTGATCAGGACACTTGAACTATGGGGCTAAAGACATCTCAGACTAAAATAGAATTTTTTTTTTTTTTGAGATAAGGTCTCACTGTTTAGTTCAGACTGGCCTTGAGTTCACTGTGTTTCCCAAGCTAACCTCAGACTCAGTGATCTTCCTCCAGCCTCCCCAACTGCTGGGATTATAGGTATGAGCCACCCTGCCTAGTAAAATAGAATGCTTAAAGGTCATTTTGCAATTCCACCTCTCCATGGGATGCTTTTGTTAAGTTTATTGCAAACATTTTAGGGACTGTGGTACTAGAATCTCAAGGAATAGGACATGTATTATTAGGGTAAAGTATGATCCCTGTTAGCATTTGCACTAACAGCTTTCCAACAACTGGATCTAGTTAGTTTTTCAAGAGTATTCTTTTTGTCAGCTTCACTCATGAGGTGAAAAATCCTTCGTCTGAGTTGCTGCTAGGTAGCTGCAATCTCTGTACTACTGTCAGGAATTGAAGGAATTATGAAAAAAAAAATTGGCATTAGTGTTGGTACAACCTCAATGGGTAATGGTTTCCTTGGAACAGGAAACATGGCATATTCATAAGATACTTGCTAAGAGAAAACCCTGATGTTGGGTGCCCCTCTTTGAAATTCAAGCTGGTACATCGTATGTAACTTATTTTAGAACACACTTTCAAGAAAAATTTAGCTGATAGCACTTGGAACTTCTTTCATTTGCTTAGGTGTTGGAGAGAAGTTTTCAACTTGGGAACCGACCAAACGGGAGCTGGAACTGCTCAAACACAACCCAAAAAGGAGAAAGATTACTTCCAACTGTACCATAGGTGAGCAGCAGGCATCACATTGAGAAGTGTTCTTTTTTCACATTCAGGTGGAATTCTTTCTCAGGGCTTAATAATGCAACACAGTTTTTTTGTAAGCCCTGCCTAACTGCATGCCATTATTAGTTTGGTCAATATTCAGGTCTGAGTACCTGATTTCTATGGGAACTGCCACAGGCTTGGTAAAAAACATCTCTGCCCTGTGACTCTGAGAGTCCATAAGTGTCACAAGGTTCATGTATATTCTTATTTTGGCTAGGTTCATCTCAGGGAGAGAAATGATACATTGGTGTGTAAGATGTTTTTACAGTGTTCTAAGGCATGAGGAAGTCCATTTTAGAACACTTAAGCATTTTGACTCTATTCTGAGCTGGTTGTTTTTATATGTAATATATATATATATATATATATATATATATATATATATATATATATATATATAACATATATAATTACCAGATGGGAGGGGAATAACGGTGATGAACATTCCTCAATGTGTAGTTCGTATAAAAATGGTTTAGAGGGCTGGCCATATAACTCAGCAAACTACAGGACCTACTTAGACAGAGCGCAGCAGCCAGGGTTTAATTCCACCCCCAGGGCGCACTGAGAAGGCTATTGAGACTGGGTGTGGTGGTGCCGGCCTGTCATCTCAGCATTTGGGAGACTGAACACAGGATAATCACTACGAGTCCAATCTATATTTTGAGACCCTATAGACCCTATTCTTTTAAAAAAAAAAAAAAATGGTGTAAAGGTCAGGGAATAAAGCTCAGTGGCACAGTGCCTATATAAATAAGGAAATACTCTGGGAGACTGAGACAGCAAGTTCAGCTCTATTTTAGGTAACTTACCAAGACTCTTGTCTCAAAAATAGAAGAGCTAGGGATGTAGCTTAGTGTAGAGACCTTGGGCTCAATCCCTGGTACCAAGAGGTGGAGGGGAATAAGAAGATACTGTATTCATTCATTCTTGCTGTTCCTTATTTCTTGAATGCATGAATAAAAGACAGTGACTTATTCCACAAATGTAAAAGCCCTTGGGTTCCAGTATTGTGTGTTATAGCTCAGTGCTCAAGTAACATTTGCTCTTTCGCTTCCTGTGTAGGTCTTCGAGGGCTTATTAACCTCGGAAACACTTGCTTTATGAACTGCATTGTCCAGGCTCTGACCCACACACCACTCCTACGGGACTTCTTCCTGTCTGACAGGCACCACTGTGAGATGCAGAGCCCCAGCTCCTGCCTGGTGTGTGAGATGTCCTCACTCTTTCAGGAGGTGAGCACTTCTGGCCTCTGCCGTGGAATACTTTGGAAACTACTGTCTTCCCACCTTTTTAAAAACATACAGGGCCACCAAGATAGTTCAGCAGTCTAAAGTGCCTGCTTAGGCAAGATTAGGCAAGCTCAGGGACAACAGTTCAATCCCTGGCACCACATGGTATGCAGCCCCATCCCCAGGGCAGGCTGAGCCAGCCGTAAGTAAATATAAATGAAATCCTACAGTTGACCATAATCAGGACAGACTAATTTTCAGAATGTATACACCAAGTAAATATTTAATGTGTGCAGTTATTATAGAAGACACAGTTTTTCCAAAAGGGAATGCTAGATAAGGGGCTTAGGGTCTGACTTGGGGGTACACTGCCAGCTCAGGAAAAGAAAGCTCAGAGAGGCTTGGCAGAGTCAGCTGGTGGATGACTTTAGTTTGCGTGGATACTGGTGAATTCTGTGTCTGCCTGCCACCGTAGAGCTCCGGAAGGTTAGCAGATAGTCTTCTTTTTCTTTAATTTTATTTGTTTTTTTCTTGTTTCAGATCCTTTGTTTATTCACTCATCTTTATGGCTGGCCCTGAGAGCAGGGCTGGCGCAGCATGTGGTGCTGGGGATTGAACCTTGGTCCCTGAAGCCACCCAAGCTTTCCCAAGCAGGCACTTTAGACCACTGAGCCATCCTGGCGGGTCCCAGATAGTCTTCTTAAGTGCCTCAATTTCAAGGACCATGGGTCTCTTTCTCTGTTGCCATGCCTTTCCAAATGTGTTGTATGAAAGGTTTATGTTGCTGAATAGCAATTATCACATTGTGGTTGGCCACTTCTCAGTTCAGGGTGGTTTAAAGTTTTTGGTGTTGAAGGATAAAACCACGGCACTTGTTTGTATGCAGATTTTTAAAAATTTTATTTATTTTTTTTAGGTGAAAAGTACTGTTTCTCTTCATTATCTGATTCGTATTTGTTTAGGTCTTAATTTCTCTCATTAACATTTTAGTTGTACAAGCCGGGCGTGGTGGCTCACGCCTGTAATCCCAGCACTCAGGGAGACTGAGACAGGAGGATTGGTGCAGGTTCGAGACCAGCCTGGGCTACAGAAGTGAGCTCAAGGCCAGCCTCAACTGCATAGCAAGACCCCGTCTCAAAAAGACAAAAAAAAAAAAAAAAAAAATTTTAGTTGTACATATTGTTTATCTCTGTCACGTGTTTTTTGTTTTGCTACAACTGACATGATTTTTAGTTTCACTTTCTTACTTTTGCTACCACATGTTGAATGCCTTCAATGTGAGAATCAAAAATGTTCTAAAATCCAAACTTTTTTTTTTTTTGTCTTTTTGAGACAGGGTCTCGATATGCAGTTGAGGCTGGTCCTGAGCTCACTTTTGCAGCCCAGGCTGGTCTCGAACTCGCAGTGATCCTCCTGCCTCAGCCTCCCGAGTGCTGGGATTACAGGCATGAGCCACCACGCCCGGCCTAAAATCCAAACTTTTTGAGTATCAATATGATGTCACAACTGAAAAGTTCTATACTTCACCTGTGGTGGTTCACTGTACAAAAACTGGGAGAGGCTGAAGCAGGATCAGTATGAGTCTGAACTGCGTAGTGAGACCCTATACCAAATACAGTAAAAACAACAACAAAAAATACTCCAGGTTATGGAACATTTTGAATTTTGGATTTTTGAATTGAAAATGCTCAATTACAACTTTTCCCCACTTTTCCCACTTGATTGTGATTGTGTTAAAAATATAAACTTTGAAAATACGTGTGTATGTGTGTGTATGTATGTATGTATTCATCCTGTTGAAAAACAATATGACATTCTTGCTTCCTTGCTCTCATGTTGCTGCTTTGTAGACAGCTGCCAGTTGCTTTCCATAGGTCTGAGTGTGTGTGTGTGGACCTTTTTCAAGCTGAACTTTTTCAAGCTTGAACTTCGTCACTTTTTTTTCCTAATGCTGGACTTTTTTTCTTTTTTTTTTTGTCTTTTTGAGACAGGGTCTTGCTATGCAGTTGAGGCTGGCCTTGAGCTCACTTTTGTAGCCCAGGCTGGTCTCGCACCAATCCTCCTGCCTCAGCCTCCCAAGTGCTGGGATTACAAGTGTGAGCCACCACGCCCGGCTTATTTTTCTTTTTCTTTTTTTCTAATGCTGGACTTTGAACTAAGCACTTAGCCCTGACCTATACTGCTAGCCTTATCAGTAATAGCATATTTTGCTCACCATGCCATTTTTTTACTCATGATTTTTCTTAAAATTTTGGTTTGGGATTGTGAGTTGTCTTTTTTTTTTCTTTTAGTACAGGGTCTGCAGGGTTTTACTACATGAATCAGACTCATAGTGAATCCCCCTTTGTTCAGCCCTCCAAGAGCTGGGATTACAGGCATGCACCACCATGCCCAGTTTCAGTGTACTCTGGGGGCTGGGCTGACAGGCACTTTAATCCACTGAGCTGTTTGGCTGACCCCTTGTGAAACTTTCTTTTTTAAGTTTTTTTTGTTGTTTGTTTTTTTTTTTTTTTTGGTGGGACCGGGGTTCAAACTCACGACCTTACACTTCCCAGGCAGGCAGAGACTTTCTAAGAAAGGTACTTTGCACCTCTTCCTGTAAGTTGTCCTTTTTCTTTCTCTGCAGTTTTATTCTGGGCACCGGTCTCCACACATTCCATACAAGCTGCTGCACTTGGTGTGGACCCACGCACGCCACCTGGCAGGCTATGAGCAGCAGGATGCACATGAGTTCCTCATCGCAGCACTGGATGTCCTGCACCGGCATTGCAAAGGCAAGTAACCTTCACCAAGTTGGGGACAGGAATTTTCTTTGAACAGGGAGCAGGTGAAGGAATATGTTTGTATACTCAATGCAAAATTGTGTAGGAGAGCATCTTTGATTTGTGTTTTATAGTATGCATAATCCTGTTTCCCTTCTAGATGGAAAAATGCCATGCTTTTTGCCTCATGGAGATTCTTTGTAGTTTGCATTTGGGAGGAGGAAAGTTTCATGTGTTGTCCTCTGAACTCTATGGGGGTGGAACAGCATGGTGGTGGGGTCCTCTGTGGTCTGTCATAGTGAGCAGCAAAACTTAACAGCCTTCTGTTTTTTTTTTAAATTTAATTTAATTTTTTTCTTGTTTCAGAACTTTTGTTTGTTTCTTTATTCTTATGGCCGGCTCAGCCTGCCCTGAGGGCAAGGCTGGTGCAGCATGTGGTGCCAGGGGTCGAACCGCGGTCCCTGCAGCTGCCTAAGCTTTCCTAAGCAGGTGCTTTAGACCACTGAGCCATCCTGCCGGGCCCCAACAGCCGTTTGCAGTGGCTGCTGCAAAGATCCTCTGGGTTACGAGGCCTGAGGCTTCTGAGTTTTACTGTTGTTACCATCCTCCCTTAGAGGGTCTCCAGAAGAACCAATGGCTGCTCTGGAGTAGAGTACAGCATAGCACCATGCTCATAATAGTGCCACAGCTGGGCCCAAGAGAAAGTGTCCCCTTGAAGACTGAGGAGCATTGGTAGTTGGGGACTATAGCAGCCCCTGGGGTGGGAAACTTATTGGAAATGACTTGGGCCACTTTGTTCCCTCCCTGTCCCCTCATGGAGGAGTCCATATATTGAAAGTGACCTGTAAGTAAGACAGAAGAACCAGTCCTACTTGGTCCTATTTGTGTTTTTGTTTTTTGTTTTTTTTTTTTTTTTTTTGTGGGACCAGGGTTCGAACTCACAACCTTGCACTTGCCCAGCAGGCACTTGTGCCTCGGAGCTATCTCCCCAGCCCCTCTACTTGGTCCTATTTGGACCTGGTTGTCAACTTGAGGTTTCCTTACTCCCCATGTGTGGTTCAGTAGGTCTGGAGGGCAGTCAGGATTTCACTCTTACCCAGGTCCTCCATGGTATTGAGGGCCGTAAGGTTCCATCCCATGCCTGAGAACTCTGCCAAGATAATGAACAAGTTATCTGGTTAACTGTTGGTTGCCAATGGGTTATCTTTAGTTATTTAGAGCTAGCTGTAATTAGTACCTTTCCATCCAGTTTTTTGTTTTATTTTGGAAACAGGGTTCACTATGCAGTTCAGGCTGACCTTAAACTCACTATGTGTCATCCTAGGCTAGTCTCATACTGGGAGATACAACTGTTTGGGATGCAGGAATCTAGGAAGGAAAGCCAAAGCTGCAAGTCTTCCTTGAAGTGGGATACCAGTTTATCACATCAGTAAGGAGATAGAGGTTTTTTCATAGAATACCTGACCCATGTTAGGCTAACTTGAAAACTATTTATTCACTTATTCCATATATGAAAAAGGGAACCTATAACCTTACCTGCTGACTTTTTTTAAAAAATTATTTAGTACAGGGTCTATAGTACTACTGTGTAGTATAGTACTACTGTTTCACTATACAGATTGGACAGTAGTGAGCCTCCTGTTTTTCAGCCTCCCAAGAGCTGGGAGATGTACAGGTGTGTGCCACCACGCCCAGTCTATGCTGAATTCTTTTTTTTTGAGACAGGGTCTCGCTATACAGTTGAGGCTGGCCTTGAGCTCACTTTTGTAGCCCAGGCTGGTCTCGAACTCGCACCAGTTCTCCTGCCTCAGCTTCCCGAGTGCTGGGATTACAGGTGTGAGCCATCACGCCTGGCTATGCTGAATTCTTGAGCATCAGATGTACTTTGTTCCTGTCACCTTAGAGCAAAGAAAATTAATGTTAGAAATCTTGGTTCTCAGTTATCTCATCAAATTTAAATAATGGCAAACTCCTTTGCCAAGCCTTTCTTGAATCACATGTATCTTTATGGACTTTTTTATTTATTTATTTATTTATTTATTTATTTACTTTTTTATGGACTTTTAAGAGTGCCTTCCTGCTTGGCACTCTGCTTCTGTGTTGAGATGTGGGAATTTTGCATCTGCTGACTTGGTGGTTCACAGATCTAATCTGAAACCCCTGCTCTGTCCCCAGGTGATGACAATGGAAAGAAGGCCAACAACCCTAATCACTGCAACTGCATCATCGACCAGATCTTCACAGGTGGGCTGCAGTCTGATGTCACCTGCCAAGTCTGCCAGTAAGTGTGGGCAGTCACTATACAGAATCAGCCTATTTAGGCTATACCAGTATCATAGTACATTTCCTAGTAAACCAAACTGACATGTTCTGAGAAGCTTTTAAAATTGATCTGAGGAAAGAAAGGAAAAGAAAGAAAAGAATGGGACTGGGGAGGCATAAGCACCTACTTGACAAGCACAAGGTCTCAATTTTGGTCCTGGGCCCCACATGTCATACCAGACCTGGAACCTGCCTGCCCTGGAACCAGGTATGGTGATACACGCCTGCAATCCCAGCACTCAGAGGAGGAAGAGACAGGAGGGTTACTGCAAGTTCGAGACCACCCTGGGCTAGTAGAATAGTGAGCACAAGGCTGACCTGAAATGCATAGCGAGAGAGAGAAAGTATGAAAAAAAAGATAAAATAAGATCCTTAAACCAAGATGGTATTCAGTGTATTCAGGGGCACCTTGGAGATGGTCACAGGATTATTTGGCTTTTGTATAGTGCAGCATCTGCAGCAGCCACCAGTTGAGAAGCCTGTTTTATTTAAACAACCACACCATTGTCAGGTCTCAGTATCTGGAATCAAATAAAAAAGTTCTTTTTTTTTTTTGTCTTTTTGAGACAGGGTCTCACTATACAGTTCAGGCTGGCCTTGAGCTCAGTTTTGTGGCCCAGGCTGGTTTCGAACTCTCACTGATCCTCCTGCCTCAGCCTCCCGAGTGCTGGGATTACAGGCGTGAGCCACCACGCCCGGCTTAAAAACAGTTCTTTAAGGAAGAGCTGGATCACCAATGGCAGAATTTTTACATATGTGCTTCCTTTTTATTATTTTATCTCCCCCCCCCCTTTGATTGCATGTAGCATCCCTAGTTCTTTGCAGGTAGAATCTCTGCATAACACATCAAGCTTGAGAACCAAGAGAAAAATACATTGGTGCATTAGGTCAACCCTTACTTGCCCACATGCTGGTATTTTTAGTACAATTCAGCTTTCTAAAACCCTAATCCACTAATGTGATATCCACTGAAGTTGTTCAGAGTCAATAATGGAGTGCCACCTGCGGTCCTTGTGAGGTTCTAGAAAAAGTCTCTACTGTCACTGTCATTCATTCATTCATTTATTTGGAGTCTCATATAGTTTAAACACCTTGAACTGGGAGCACTGTTCAACCTTTGAAGTGCTGGGCTTAGAGGTGTGTGCCACCACATCTGGCTTTATTTTCTTTTATATGGCAAAGATAATTTTGCATCTTGCCTCTGAGCTGGTCAGAGCTCCTTGCTGGCTTCTGTATTGGTTGCAAAATTTTCATTGTTAAATATCACATCAAGTTCCCTTTAAATTAAATTTGCAAGCATGAATCAAAGCTCAGCTTTCTTTTTTTATTTTTTATTTTTTTGTCTTTTTGAGACAGGGTCTTGCTGTGCAGTTCAGGCTGGCCTTGAGCTCACTTTTGCAGCCCAGGCTGGTCTCAAACTTGCACCAATCCTCCTGCTTCAGCCTCCCGAGTGCTGGGATTACAGGCGTGAGCCACCACTCCCGGCTTTCAAAGCTCAGCTTTCCATGTTCTGAGGGACTGCCAAGCCTTGTGGGTACATGCTTTGGCATGATGTATGCATGAAGGTTTGTTATCACCCAAGGTGGCAGTGCGTAGTTTCTGGGTAGTGACATTACAATTCTTTCACAGACCCAGAAAGATCTAGGGATTCAGGGCTTTTAGTCCTGGGGCTCCAAAAGTTTATTGAAGTCCCTATATGAAGATGATTTCCCAGATTTACAAACTACGTAGAGAGTTTTCTCTTGCCTCACCAGGGCTATACATGACTCTCCCTCAGGCCTTCTGGGGGGCCCAGGACGTATTCATGGGAACACTATAGCCTGAGGTGCCATTGGGACACAGGGGCTGCCTTGAAACACCATAGCACATAATACTCATGCTCTTACTTCCTTTTTTGCAGTGGAGTCTCCACCACTATAGACCCCTTCTGGGACATCAGTTTAGACCTGCCTGGTTCCTCCACCCCATTCTGGCCATTAAGCCCAGGGAGCGAGGGCAGTGTGGTAAACGGGGAGAGCCATACATCAGGCACCACAACGCTCACAGACTGCCTGCGGAGGTAAGGACATCTACTTAGGGAAAGCTTCATCTTTCTTGTAGGTGGGCTATTAAGAAGTTCTGGCTGGTCAGCACAAAGTCCCTCATTCAAGGCCAGACCGGGACAGCATTCTCATTTCTAAGGTCCAGGATAGAGCACTGAGAAGACACAGATGCCCAGTAGCACATACTAGTTTGCCTTTTTGGCATGATGATAACGTATTTCTGTTCACCAGTTCATGTTAACTCATCTGTATCACAGGCCACCAGCCTCCCTCAACATGCATTACCTGAATGAACCTGGAAGCACAGCAAAACTTGAAGCTTCCTTTTCCTTTTGTGGCTGATGACCTATATCAAAGTGTAAACCAAGAGGTGTTCTGATTCCCTGTGTATATGGGATTTTCTGCAGGTGATCTAAACATTTGTGGTCTTCACTGACATTGTTTAATTTGTTCTTTTACAATGTCTTTGATTTAGATAAGTAGTAAGGTTAAGAACCCAATCACTTGCATATTAATGACAGTTATTACAGAGAAGCTCCTGTCAAGTGGAAGTTTTACTTAAAAGATGTGCAAATTTTTGCTTATTAATCCTTCTGCATATTCAGGAGACTTACATGTGTAGAATTTTAAAATTAACCCTTTTTGTTGCACTTTTAGATCCAGATAGTAGGTGGAGCTTTAGAGTTTTAGTGTGGAAAACAAGCAAATAGCCAAAACCATTTTCTAACGGAATCTTTACAATTCAGTTTAGTCTTAAATTTTAGTAGAATTAGTTTGTTAGTGGAAGGAAGGAGAACTATACTTCATAGAGTTAACCTGTGCTGGCAGCTGCTCTGGCAGCCCCAGAAAGCTACAAGGACAGGAGATTGTGACCATCTCCAGCTTAAAAGCAAAGGGTCCTTTTTATATCCTGCTGAGACTTGACACAACACCAGTCATCAGGTAGGTTGGTTTTGGCCAGAGCAACCCTTGCCCTACCCCGGGGGAGCCTTCTGTCTTTCCATAGCTGGTTGTGAAAAGACTTAAATGTGCACTATATGGTTTTTGTTTTGTGTGTAGTTTATCTTGAATAGATACCATCTCAGCTACAAATACTTGCTGACCGAACACAACCTTCTTATGACAATCTTGGCTCACTGCTAGAAAATGACTTTTTCTTTTTTTTTGTCTTTTTGAGACAGGGTCTCACTATGCAGTTGAGGCTGGCCTTGAGCTCACTTTTGTAGCCCAGTTTGGTCTTGAACTCGCACTGATCCTCCTGCCTCAGCCTCCTGGGTGCTGGGATTACAGGCGTGCGCCACCACGCCTGGCTCTAGAAAATTACTCTTTCTAGACATTTTAATTTTCTTTCTTTCTTTTTTTTTTTTTTACCCAGCCAGTAGAAAACTTTATTAGGGTCTGGGCCATAGAACCACAGTGATGCTGGGGCGGGAGCCACTCTGGATCTGTCATTTTAATTTTTTAAAATTAAACCTTTTATGTTGAGATCATTGTAGGTTCCTGCACAGCTGTAAGATACATACATCTCACCTATATCTTACACCCAGTTTCCCAGGGATGATGTCCTATAGTGCAGAGGTGCCTGCCACAGCAGGGTGCTGACACTGATGCAGTCAGCAGCCATTGCATAGCATCTCTGTTCCCACAGGGTCCCTCCCAGGCATGACTGCCTACTCCCTACCTTCACCATCGAGTACTCCAATCTCACCATAGCCATGGAAAACTGCTTTCCAAAAACTACACGTCAGGATATTTTGTAAATGAAATTATAAAACATGTAACTTATGGGGATTGGCTTTTCCCACCTATCTTAATACCAGGTTGGTGTGGAATTTGTTCCTTTTGAGTTTCATGGGATGGTGAGCCACAGTCCAAATATTCACCTACCGAATGTGTTTTGGGTTTTTTTCCAGTTGTTGGCTGCTATGGTAAGACAGTTCTAAATATTAGTGTAGAGTTTTTTTGTGTGTAAATACAAAGATTTCATTGTTCTGAGACAAACTGAAATGCTAGCACATATAGCAGCTGGGAAATTATCCTTTCCTTCAACTTCTCATGTAAATGAAATGCACAGAGAAAGAAGCATTTAAATGAAATGCTTAATGAAGATGAAGAAAAAAGTTCCTCATATTTTGATCGTGAAACTAACCATAGGTGTATTTTTTATTAGGGAAATTAACCCAACAGAAGTGATGAAATCTCATTGTCCTCTTTTTTCCTGACCCTTACACCTTTCCCATTTTGTTTTCTTTCTTTTTTTTTTTTTAAACTTTTATTTATTTAGAATTTCTTATTTTATTTTTTTCTTATTTCAGAACTTTTGTTTATTTATTTATTTTTATAGCTGCTCAGCCTGCCCTGAGGGCAGGGCTGGCGCAGCATGTGGTGCCAGGGATCGAACCACAGTCCCTGCAGCTGCCTAAGCTTTCCTAAGCAGGTGCTTTAGACCACTGAGCCATCCTGCCAGGCCCCCCATTTTGTTTTCTTAAAATCACAATTTTTAATGCCTTGTAGATTCACCAGACCAGAACACTTAGGGAGCAGTGCCAAGATCAAGTGCAGCGGTTGTCATAGCTACCAAGAGTCCACCAAGCAGCTCACCATGAAGAAGCTTCCCATTGTGGCCTGTTTTCACCTCAAAGTGAGTCTTCCAGAAAACAGTCTTGTGTGGTGGTCCCAGTGTGTGGTCCACAGGACAGCTTTACAGCTATAGCTAGCCAGTTGCACAAGGCAGCACATGGGCTGGCAGTAACATGCTCATAGCTCCCGTTGTCCCTGTCACTGAGAGATTTATGGTGCCAACCCCAAAAAATAATATAGAGCCGGCAGGATAGCTCAGTGGACTAAGCACCTGTTTAGGTAAGCACAGGAACCAAGATTCAGTCTCCAGCAACACATGCTGCGCTGGCCACCGAGTTGAGGGTGGTGGTACATGCTTGCAATCCCAGCACTGTGGAGGCTGAAAACAGGAAGGTCACTGAGTCCAAGCTGCATAGTAAGACCCTGTACCAAATATATAACAATAATAAAAAATGTTTCCTGATGAGCGTAGAATGAGAACCATTTCCAGGAATAGTGCCTTTGAAGATCTCGAAGGTTTACTTCTTCCAAATCTTCCTCCTCTGCAAGCTTCCTGTTTTATTTAAAGACCCTACATTGTGATCTAGTGCAGGATTTTCCAGGCTTTTTCTAGGAAAGTTGGATTATAAACTTTTGAGGACTGAGGAGCCATGTACTATCTCTGTGGCATGTTCTTAGGTTATTGTCTTTTTTTTTATTATTATTATTAATATATTTAGTACAGGGTCTCCAGGGTCTCACTACACAGATTGGACTCTTAGTGATCCTCCTGTTTTCAACCTCCCAAGTGCTGGGATTATAGTCATGTGCCACCAAGCTCAGTCTCAATAGCAGTCTCAGCATGCCATGGGGGCAGGCCTGGCAGGGCACACAGATGTATAGGGATCAGATCCTGGTCCCTACATCTTCCTAAGCAGGCATTTTAATCCACTGAGCTACCTGGTTGGGCATTATCTCTTTAAATGCCTTGTGAAAGACTTCCTGTCATGATAGCTGGATTTAATGCCTCACAAAAGCTACACATAACTCTCCCTCAGGCCTTCTGGGGAGCCCAGGACATATTGATATGAACACTATAGCCAGAGGTGCCATTGGGGGCTGCCTTGAAGCCATAGCACATACTCCTCATGCTCTTTTTTTTCTGCAGTGGAGTTTCCACTGCAGAAACACTCCTTCATTTAGTCAGACCAATGTCTTGTTTTGTGAAAGGAGAATAGTGCTTTCATTTTTGTACACAGGTTAAAGGTATATTGTCAGCACTTTCCTGAGTTCTGTGACATTTCTGTTTTGTACCCCTGTTGTTTGTCATTTGAAGATTGAACACCTGTAATCCCAGCACCTGAGAGGCTAAGGCAGGAGGATTGATGTGAGTTAAGACCAGCCTGGGCTACAAAAGTGAGCTCAAGGCCAGCCTGAACTGCATAGCAAGACCTTGTCTCAAACACACATACGCATAAAAATGGCTTGAACCTGAATCCCATAAATAGTATTTACATAGATTAGGACTTGTCAGCTCCAGATGCTGCCACAAAGAAATTTAGAAATTGAAATGAGAAACTCAGAGAAGCACCCACAGAGGGACCGCTTCACACTTTTGAGCTGTCACTCAGGCTTCTTTCTGTTCTCTCTCCCACTGTGTCTAGCGCTTTGAGCACTCGGCTAAGCTGAGGCGGAAGATCACCACATATGTGTCTTTTCCTTTGGAGCTGGACATGACACCCTTCATGGCCTCCAGGTATGACGGCATTGATTCTAGGCTTATCTGAGGGTAAGGGATGTTGTTCGAGGTGATCCTGACCCAACACCAGGTTTCTAGGATAAGGCAAGCCTACTTGACAATAAAAATCTCACTTTCTCAAATGTAATTATTTGTCTTGATCTTAACTGAGGACACAGTTCAGTGAATTGATTTTTCTTAGATAGGCAGCTCATGCTTTGAATTTTTCCTGTAGTAATCTTAATGTCTGTCTGTCTGTCTATATCTGTCTGGCCCTGTATTTTAAACAGGATCTTGCTGTGTCTTCCAGGCTAGCCTCAAACTCATAGTTGTTCTCCTGCCTCAGCCTCCTGGGTGCTGGGATTATTAGGTGTTCACCATGCTTAGCCTCTCTTCATAATCTATGATAATCAGTTCAGCTCTTCTTTTTTTTTTTTTTTTTTTGTCTTTTTGAGACAGGGTCTCACTATGCAGTTCAGGCTGGCCTGAGCTACTTTTGTAGCCCAGGATGATCTTGAACTCACACCGATCCTCCTGCCTCAGCCTCCCGAGTGCTGGGATTACAGGCGTGCGCCACCACGCCCGGCCTAGTTCAGCTCTTCTAATAGCAAACTGTCTAATCAACTTTTAAACATGTAGTCTCCTCTGGATGAGATCAGTGAGAAGTCAGTATTTTAGTTGATGGAATAGATTTTATTTTTATTTTTATTTATTTTTTGAGACAAGGTCTAGCTATATAGTTCAGGCTGGGCTTGAGCTCACTTTTGTAGCCCAGGCTGGTCTTGAACTCACATCTGTGCTCTTCCCTCAGCCTCCCAAGTGCTGGGATTACAGGGGTGCACTACCACGCCCGGTGATGGAATGGACTTTAAAGTACAGATAAACGTAGTTGATTCTGAAGGTGTAAATTTCATTTTCCTGTTTTTAAAATCCTCGTTATTATAGATGTTTTAAAATTTAACTCTCCAAGAAAGCCTACCACTTTTGTGTCTATAATAGCCGCCCATGAATATACATGCTTAAAACAGAAGTTTATTTTTTTATAGTTCTGGAGGACAGAAATCCGAAGTCAAGTGTTGAGAGGACCCACCTTTGAGTGTCCAGGCAGAGTTCTGTTCCTTGCCTCTTCTAGCTCTGGGGGGCACCAGATCTTTCTGTGGCCACACACACTGCTCAGACTCTTCTGGAGTCTCTGTCTGGTCTCTTGGCTTTTCTCTCATAAAAGTAGTTGTCATTCAGGGTAAGGTCCACCCATATAATCCAGCAAAGTCTCTCAACATCCTTAATCTGTGAAGACCATTTTGGGGTTGAGATATAAATTGTTAGCTTTTTAGGGTCCACATTTCAACTTATTACACCATCTCTAGTAGATTATTGTTCATTATTAATCTCTTCCTGGTGTCGGTTCTTATGGTGGCCCTGTTTGGATGGTTCACAGGTAACTGTCTAATCTGACTATCAAAATTTAAACTGTGTCCCAGGGGCAAGGCTTGCATGACAGGCCCTAGAATCGAACAAGCCCCTGTCCCCTGCCTGCTTGCAAAGCAGGTACTTTAATCTGTTGAGCTATTTGGCCAGCCCTTGTACTTTCTTTTAAAAAAAGTGTTAAAGCTTAGAACTTTTCCAGTATAGGCCCTCTTCCCATTTTACCAGAAGCACAGGTAATGGCAGAAATAGCTAGATTTGTTTTTGAAGATTTTGAATGGATTTAATTCACTACCTTTGGAAGGAGGAATATACTTGCCCAATACTGTTTACAAAACTCCCTTCACAAAGCTCAGAAGTTCCAGAGTCGGGGAGACTGTGAGGCCTAGAGCCGTGGCTCATCTGTTCTAACACAGGGCGTACTCACAAAACATGATTGTTTCTGCCTAAAATAAGAGTTTCTAGAAGAACAGGAGAGCATCTGCATAGTGAGAGTAATCCTTACTACCTTGGGTCTCTTCAGTGTATTCTGACTTACATTGAGTTTTGTTGCTGTTCCTTACAGCAAAGAAAGCAGGATGAATGGGCAGTACCAGCAGCCCACAGACAGTCTCAACAATGATAACAAGTATGTGGGGCCTGTGGTATGGGTGGCTGGGTGTACTATGTGCAGGGAAGGGCTTGACAGATATGCATAGCACCAGCAACACTCCTGAGTCTCCTGGCCACTGACCTGCTTCCAGGAAGGCTCCTTGTTGCCCTTGGTGTAGGCAAGGCCTCACCCAGATAATCCAAGACCCTTTCACCTCTAAACTCCCTCCAGTGGGAGACCTGTCAGACCTCTGGTATGAATGAGGTCCTGCCTGTAGCTCTCTGTCGTTCACCATGTTTAATGTGGCCACATACCACATGATTATTTTTGCCACTGGCATGTATAAAGGAGGAATGGAAAGGACAGTGATAGTGACCTTCACTTGTACCACGTGTATGTGCTTCCAGGAGCCAGCTGGACCTGGAAGGGAACAGAGTGAGCAGTACTCAGCTTCCTGTCCCCAGTCCCCAGTCCCCAGTCCCCAGTCCCCAGTCCCCAGCACACTATACACTGCATTTCCTGGCTGTCAGCTCAGCTAGTCAGTAGCCCTTACTGCTTGGGAGTTGTTGATGCCATCAGTCAGCTGTCCTGTCCTGCTCTTTCCTCCACACCAGATACTCCCTGTTTGCTGTTGTGAACCATCAAGGGACCTTGGAGAGTGGTCACTACACCAGCTTCATCCGGCAGCACAAAGACCAGTGGTTCAAATGTGATGATGCCATCATCACCAAGGCCAGCATCAAGGATGTACTGGACAGTGAAGGGTGTGTCCTGGGCAGATGGAGGGTTGGAGGGACGCCTCATCAATAACTCCACTCCAGGTCCAAAGCCATGTCGTGTGTGGCTCTGCTTAGAATGCTTACTTTAAGATGTGAGGTAATAGGACTTGTTCTAGATAGAGCACTGCCTCAATGAGAAGGATTGTCCCTAGCCAGAAGTATTCTTGCCATCTTTGAACTTGGGGACCAACATAATCATTTGTCTTAACCATGCTGTGAACTGAGCCATCATTTCTTCTGTGTGATAGTAGGACTGGAGCACAGGGCCTCCCACCTGAGAATGCTCTACCACTGAGCCACTCCACATCCCCTAAGTACACCAATGTTTATTCCCTTCTCTGCTGATGATATTGCTGGGATACAGAACTATTGCCCTACTAGGGACCAAGAGGACTATTAATGCTCTACCTAAGCATCACTAGACTCTGAGCTCTGTTGAACAGCAGGATCCATGACTCCAGTAATTCTTGAGAATTTGGACATTAAAACTCTTAAGCTGGATCCACCCTACCCCTTACCCCTTACCTCTTACCCCTAACCCCTAGTTTTGCCAAGAAAAACGTGTTGGAGGGCATGGGAGCTGCATCTGCCTTAGTGTTCACGGTGAATAGTAGGTCCCATGTCTGGACAATGGCTGTCATGGACAGGAGAGGTGAGAGTAGGCTGCTCTCCAGGGGCTCAAGCTACAGTGACTCCATGCAGGAGGAGATAGGCAAGTGGGGTAGTTTCACTCAGTAAGGATGGCTCTCCTCAAACATGGACAACCAAAACCATGAGCCAAAAAGATCACACACCTGCAGAGCTCCTTCCTCTGTGTCCCTTATTCAGTGCAGGCAGTCACAAAATGTAATTGAAATGAAACTTTTCTCTCTGCCTCCTCAGATACCTGCTGTTCTACCACAAGCAATTCCTGGAGTATGAGTAACCCCATCTGCAGCTGCTCAGAAAAAAAGAGGGCAACAAGTTGGCAAGCCTCACAAGTGAATTCCCCTCCTCCCTGACTCCATGACACCGTCTCCTCTGCCAGTGTCCACCAGATGGCCCTCTGCATCGGGAGCTGGTGTCAGAGTGGCCACATATTGCAGAGCCTTGGTGGAGATAGCTGAGGGACCTATACCCTGGAGGGAAAAGAGCCAGGCCACCCTCACTCACAGTTCTCCTATACTCCTAACAACTCCATGGGATCCAGGGGTTCTCATAGCGTAGGGGAGTGTCTGCCTAGTGCTTCCTTCCCACACGCAGACTTAAAAAGGTGCTCACCTGATCAGAATTGTGGCTCCATTGACAGTGTACAGTATTCAAAGACAGAGGACTTGGGAGCACCTTTCTTTCAGGAGGGGGTGGTAGTGTGTAGTGTGAGCACCTCACTCCAATTCCTGCTGCTGTCTAGCAGCTCCAGGGCAGCCTTGCATGGCTGCAGGTAGCTGCTCCACAGGCAGCTCAGTGTCCCCCTGCATGTGGAAGCATCAGCCCAGCTGTCTCCTGGTGTTCTATAGATAGGCATTTTCTTATTCCTCCCTTTCTCTTTCCACAGTGGTGAATTTCATAAATATAATAATAGTAGTGAATGATTGTCAAGTTTATACTGAAATTTAGATGGCTTCTTTATTCCCAAAAGTGAGTCTTGCTGTCTTAAAACTGGTGCTGTTTCTGTTGCCTACCCCCTCTTCCTTGGGAACAGCATCAAAGGCTGTGGAGGTCCAGCTATCACTCAGAACAGTCATTTGGTTATCTTAGATCTTGGCGTTAATGACGAGTTTTTTCACAGCTCCATTGGCCCCCTTCCTCCCCTTTTCTGTTTCTTCTCCCTGGTTCTTGGTCTCTGGTCCTGTTGCCTGTACAGAGCTGTGTGGTTGCTGTACATTGGATTTGAAGCTGAGAGGCCCCTGCTGTGTGCCTCTGTTCTGCGTTTGCAGTGGTTTCAGTTGTAGTGGAAATAAAATGACTTTGTGATTGAGCTTGCCAGCAGACCTAACTGAAGTTGTTCCTTGTCAGGTATCTTTGCATGAATCTTTTAATTTAAACCCAAATTTAGATTGTCCATTTCTGAGGAATGACAGTCTAGGAGACTTGGGGGCAGGAGTGCAGTTTTAACTAGCTCTTGTCTCTCTGTGCCTGCTTTGTGAGTGCCGTCTGTGGATTGTGAAGTGTTCATCCTGCAGGAGCAGGCAGGCTGCAGTGCAGGCTGCAGTGCTGCTGTTGGAGCCAGGGTGCATGTCGTACAGGTTGTGTGGGCTGTCCCCACCAGCCATGCCCAGCAGCGAGCACAGCTGTGTTCCAATGATCCTTTACTTGTGGACCAAAAATTTGAGTTGTGTACAGTTTTCATGCATCAAGAAATGTTTGACTTTTTGAAAAATATCTGAAAATGAGAAGATTGCTCAGCTGCCCTGCCACACAAAAAGACAGGCAAGGGACCAGTGTAGCTCAGAGCTAGGTAAGTTTGGGTGGGGGCAGTGGACACAAAATATGAAGAGTTTGCAGGTTGCGAAGTAGCCACATTGGTGTAGTTCATTCTCTGTTTTATTTCTGCATTTAAAGAATGCATATTGAAGTATAGTTTAAAATAAACATCTGCAGAGAAATGTGGATGGGCCCAAATTTTCAGGCCTGGCCTCATGCTGCCAGGTTCTCTGTGTGTGACTGCTGTGAAGCTCTCTTAGAAAAGGTGTCTCTTAATCAGGAATAAATCTGTTGAAAAAGAGACACAGAGCTGAAGTCAACCTGTAAAAATCTGAGCCATGAAGCTGTTCTTGTGGCTTGCCCAGTGATGCCTGGCCTTACTGCTTGTCTGGCAAGAGGTGTGACAGCAGGTGTGCTGGCCAGGCCTGCTGTCCACCCCCACCGCTGCTTGTGTACAGTGGCATTGTTGATCCTGGAATGTTAGAAACAACCATGTTGACTTTTTTTTTTTTTTAATGTACTTGGTGCAGGATCTTCACTGCACAGCTTGGACTGGTAGTGATTCTCCTGTTTTCAGATTCCCCAGTGCTAGGATTACAGGTGTGTGCCACCATGGCTGGACTTGGTGGCCAGTTCAGCATGCCTAGGGGCAGGGCTGGCATGGCATGTTGTGCCAAAGAATCGAACCCTGGTCCCTGCACTTGCCTAAGCAGGCACTTAGTACACACGTTGGTTTTTTTTTTTTTTTTTTTTTAATATAAGCATTATTTTAAACTTTGATGTCCAGATTATTCCCTTCCCCTTGTGCAGTTTTGTCATTCCAAGCTCTGTCTCTGGGCCAGAGGCTCTGAGCATCACGTTCCTACTTGGCCCTACCCTCTGCCAGGCCGTAAGTGTAAGGTCCCTCATTTGATGTGCTCATGTGCACTTGCTTTGCACATGATGAGTGTGGGCATTTCTTTCAGCTCACAGTCTGGCTAATGAGTCAGGAAAGAGTTTTTCCTGTTTCCTGAACTAACCTGTGTAGTTATTCAGGTTAACCCAAAGGGACTCACACGCTGCCCCTCATTTGTACCAGAATGGTAAGAGAAACTGTGTTTATAAGATGCTATTATCTCAGAGCTCCATCATAGAGCAATGAACTTGTGTTCATCAGATATTTGAGGGAGCATTTGAACACGTGAAGCACCAGGAATGAAGGGTGGCCTGAGACAGACACCTCCTTTCTGCCCCAGGCCCTCCCCACAGCAGCTCATGCTGTATACGTGAGTGCTGTCCTACCTTGGCTTAGTGTGTTTGCTTTCCTTGTGTAAAATTGCTGTTCTTTTGACCATTCAAGTGACTTGTTTTGTTTACTATAGCTGAAAAAAAACATTGTAAGAAAAATTTCAGTGATTGTGTTGCGGTTTGAGATTTTATTACCAAGATGTTTATACCCTCCTCCTCCCTGTTCAGGCCTGTTTGGCTCTCCTCACCCCAATGGCTTGTAGTTTCCTATGCCATAATAAAGCTACATTTTATTCTGAAAACTGACTGGTCCTTCCCTTCCTAACACAAGCTGTCAGAGGCAGGGTGGCAGGAATGCAAGGTCTGGAGAGGTGTCCAGCCTCACTGGATCAGCTGGGAATGCAGTCCCAGGCTTCTCTGGGTGCCAGGTGGTCTACACCTCACTGCCTCCTCTGTGATTGGCCACTGCCCTTTAACCCTCGTCCTTTTCTGGCAGGAAGATGACATGGAGGATTTGGGACAGTGATAGGCCTTCAGGCTTGGGCCTATGTGAGTCACCTGACGGATCTTTCAAAGGTGGAGGGGCCTTTGCCAGATCATCACTGGCACTGTGGCTATGGCAGTGGACCATGTGTGGAGAGTTGAGCTTCTGTGATAAAGTGGCAGCTATAAAACTACTTACGAGCCGGGCGTGGTGGCGCACGCCTGTAATCCCAGCACTCGGCAGGAGGATCGATGCAAGTTCGAGACCAGCCTGGGCTACAAAAGTGAGCTCAAGGCCAGCCTGAACTGCAGAGTGAGACCCTGTCTCAAAAAAACAAACCAACAAAAAAACTACTTACGTAGCATAGAAGAAATCAGTATGGCTGCATGGGTCCAGGGCTCTGGCTGGTTGGGGCTGTAATGAACTCTGCTATCCCTCCCTCACTCCTGTTCTCCTGCTCTTAAGATTATCAGCCTCCTTACCTTGTGCCTAGACCTTTATCTGAAGGAAATGAGAGCTGAATCATCTGTTCCTCCTATAGATGCCTACTATGCAAACCTTTTTTTTTTTTTTTTTTTGTCTTTTTGAGACAGGGTCTTGCTATGCAGTTCAGGCTGGCCTTGAGCTCACTTTTGTAGCCCAGGCTGGTCTCGAACTCACATCAATCCTCCTGCCTCAGCCTCCCAAGTGCTGGGATTACAGGCGTGAGCCACCACGCCCGGCTATGCAAACCTTTATAGCAAGTTTTTCCCCTTTTTCTGGACATACTGAGAAGCACAGGGAATCCTCCCCTCTATGTCTCCTCTGCTAAAGTCTTCAGATCACAGGTAAAGAATAGGAAGAATCTATAATTGAGTTATTAGCACCCCCCTACCCTACACACTGCTGGGGATGGGACTCGGCCTCACAAGTGCTGGATAAGCACTCTGCCATGGAGCCACACTCTATAGCCCTGCTACTTACGGTATATAAGAGCCAATTGTACATTTCCAATTTGGTTCTGAGACCCATGTGCTGGCTTGGGGGTGGGGGAGGCACTAGCACCAAACAGTGATTTCTAGTTCAAGCATGAAGTCCCCAGGAAGACAACCCCATCTCCTCACTGTGGCACTGCCACTTCCAGCACTGCTCTCAAACTTCTGGGAGGCAGGAGGTGGAGAATGAAGAAATTAAGACAGAGCAGAAAGTTGAGGTCACGTGGAACCTCCTTTCTGGATGGGAGACCTGCCCACCATCTGCAGTGCCTTTATACACTCAGCAGGTTGATGCCAGTTGAAACCCCACTGCCTAACAACAAGCTCATTTCTCGTGCCCTCCCCCATGTTTTCCTGTGGTTTGGGCTGGAATGCCTGTTCATCTCGGGTGCTTCATGCTCTCGGCTCTGCACTTGTGAAAAATCTCCAGCTCAGCTACTTGTGACAGGGCAACTTGCCTTAAGCTCTATCATTTTGCAGGGTGTCTGCAGACAAACTTGCAGACAAACATATTCTGTTAGGAATCGGACAATGGCTAGGTGGCAGTGCTGGTGGTGTGCCAGGGTCAGGGCAGAAATCCATACCCAGGCTAGCAGATGGTCCCTGATCTTCCTGGGAAATGATACCCACACAGAGTTCAGTAGGAGTCAGGGAAGTTGGCAGTAGTGCCAGGTCTTGGTAAGAGCATATGATACTGAGCCTGCTTAGCCTCTGTCCTAACAGCCACTTCTTCATGGACCCAGAGCAAGCACTAGGGCTTGGGGAAAAGGCTGTCATACCTACAGTTGTCCCATTTTGTCACCTGGATATTGATGTATCCTCTGGAGTGCTTCTGTGTTCCCAGCCTGCCTATTTTGAGATGTCTGAACTTGTACTCATCTCCCAGTCCTGTTCCTTCCAAGCCCTGGCTCCTTAGCCAAGCTGTTAGCAGCTCCCTGTATGTGGCTGTAAGTCATGCTGTGGCCCCATCTTTCCAGAGGTGGCTAACAGCCTTGCTGTTGTGCATTCCATGCTCAGGGAGATAGCCATCATTGTCTTTCAGGATCATCCCTCTGTTGGGTTAGAATCCTTGATTCCTCATTTTCTTCTCATTGAAAACCAGTGCCTCAACTGTCCTATGGCCACCCAGTGCTAGTTTTTCCTAGCAGGCTTGAGCCTTAAGCCCTACGTGGATTCCATGCCATGCCATATCTAGGTAGAGCATCCCTGATCCCACTGTCTGTCACAAAGATAAGCTGTAGCCCATCCTGTGAATTCCCCTAATGTTTTAAGTGATTATCTTGGTGTTAGGTGCTTTTTTTTTTTTTAATCCTAAACTACCCATCTTGAGGCAGTTGGGAGTACTCCCTGTGGAAATTTCTGTGCTGCCATTCTGGGACCCATTAGGATTAGTATGTGATGTGTCACGAAAAGGCTTATTGTGCTGGAGACTTGGTCGCCAGCTGAAGGGCTTTGGGGGAGTCATGGGTCATGAGGGTTCTCATTTCGTCATGTAATTGATCTGTTGATGAGGTAATTTGATAGCATTATTGATAGCTCTTGAAAATTAAGGATGTGGGGGCCTGGCGGGATGGCTCAGTGGTCTAAAGCGCCTGCTTTGGAAAGCTTGGGCGGCTTCAGGAACCGCGGTTCGATCCCCAGCACCACATGCTGCACCAGCCCTGCCCTCGGGGTGGGCTGAGCCGACCATGAAAATGAGTGATAAACAAAGGTTCTGAAACAAGAAAAATAAATAAATAAATAAATAAAATTAAAAAGAAAAAATTAAGGATGTGGAGCCTAGCTAAAGGGAAGGGATTGTGGGCGTGTGACTCTGGAGGTATTACTCCGACTCCCAGCTCAGCCTTTCCAGCTCTGCTTCCTGGCTTCCATAAGGCGAACAGCACCTGGCGTACTGTCCCTCCATCTTCACAGGCCTAGAAGTAACACAGCCAAGTGAGCATATGCTGAAGTCATGAGCCCTAATAACCTGCCTTTGAGTTGCTTATGCCAGATTCTTTGTCCCAGTGATGGAAAGCTGACTTCCACAGGCAACGTCCAGTTACAGACCCAGCTGGGCAGACCACAAGGATGTGGCACTGCCACAGTCTACTCCCTGCAGTAGATGAGGGAGATGGTTTGGGAAAGTAGACGGGGTTTTCCTTGGTTGTCATGAGTCACTTAGGGCAGTTTCCATGTGGAGATAGGAGCCCCCTGCTCATGCAACTCCTGTCTTCTGCATGTGCCAAGCTCATCTGTCTTTCATATCATTCCCAGTAAGCGGTAGATGGCTGCTGTAGGCCTGAGGTTGAGTGGGTCAGTGTGCCCGTTAGAGATCTTGGGTTCTGTGCACCTCTGACATCACTTGACTAGATGTTTAGTGCCTCTTAAGTCCCCAGGAGCCACCTGTACCCAGTTGTCAGGGAGGACACTGTTTTCTTCCTGGGCTTGCCTACATTCCCATGTCCATTAGGGAAACATGCTCTACATTTTCCACAGTAAGAAATTTATCCTTTTGAAGTCTTTCCATATATCTGTAGTGTGTGGGAGCTCGTGAAAGTTTAAGGCAGTAGTTTTCATGCACCTGGCCAAGCCTGATGACTAATACAGACTAGTTAAAGTGTCCTGTGACCCCCCTCCCCCACATCTCCCACATTTGTGTCCGACAGAAAGAAGTTGATACAGTAAGAAGAGGAATTTTCAGGAAACAAGAGATAACCCTTTTAGGGGCTCTGATATCCCTAGGCATGTGTTCTGGGCCTATGATTGCCCTGTCTGTGAAATGTGAAGAAGGAGAAGCTACCAGAAATTTCCTCCAGTTTAGGTGATTAATGATTCAAGATTCCTCCTTGGCTTTCTGATGGTGGTACCAATAAGTTATGAGTGGAATAAAATACCAGTGAGTAAGTGTTGTGGTCCACATTCTGTTGCTGTAACTGAATACCATAGTGAGAAACGAGGGGCTTTCAAGCTATGTGTGGTAGATGACATGTGCCGAGGTACAGCCAGCTCGCGGGAGAGCGTACTTCTGAGAAGGCTGCTCCTGTGAGCATACACTGACACTCCATGCCCAAGGTTACAGCCTACAGACCAGGTCACCTCCCACAGGAGCCACTTTCACACATGGCTACAAAGGGACCTCATCTCCAACATACAAACTTTGTGGGGGACATTCAAATCACAACAGGGAAGAAACAATGTAAGTAAGCAAGTCGTATTTTTGTAGAAACTAAAAGTTCTAAGTAACTAGGAAAGATTCAACACAGTCTAACTTCTGAATTCCTTTTTTAAACAGCTACTTCACAGCAGGCATATTCCAGCCTCTGAGGGATGAGAAGGGTTGAAGTCCTATCCTTGGGGCAAATGCAGTCCACAGCAGATGTCAGACTCAAATGCTGCATAGGAAAAATGCAGGTGAGGGGTGAGTATGAGGGCAGTGCTCTGTGGACATAGGGGGTCAGAGAAGATTTTCCAGTGTGAGGGCCTAGGGATGAAGGACAATGAACTCTAGACCATGGGTAGAACATTTTGGGCAGGGGACATGCCCTGTCCTTACCATGAAAGGCCAAGGGTAGGAACATGTCCTGGGAGTTCAGGCTGTTTGTAAGTAGACTGTGGAGGTTGACAGCTATCGGGAGGACATTAATGACCACAGCTGGGTGTTGACTCCTACCTATAGCCAGAATCAGCTGTACTTTCCAAGCCAGCAAGTCCATGTGAGTTCTGCCCTGCCAGATAATGACTAAACAGTACATGTTAAAACAATGTGGCTGGGCGTGGTGGTACACATCTGTAATCCCAGCACCTGAGAGGCTAAGGCAGGAGTATTGATGTGAGTCCGAGACCAGCCTGGGCTACAAAGTGAGCTCAAGGCCAGCCTGAACTACATAGTGAGACTGAGACTGTCTCAAAAAGACAAAAAAAAAAAAAAAAAAAAAGGAAGGAAGAAAAGAGTGTAATATAATAATAAAACTGCAGTTTCTCTGATATTTCATAGTAGCCCAGTACGGGACAGACTGCCTGTCCCACCTAGTTGTATGCAGGCAAGCTAGATACATTCTTCCAATCTGTTTGTAAAGTGAGATGTATAAACACACCAAGGGCAAAGTGTAGGCAGCATGAGCATATGAAACTCCTGGGAACTGCAACTGAGGTTCCTTAGTCCATTCTGCTACTGTTCTGCTACTATTAACAATATAATGAACTGGGCAAGTTTTTTTTTTTTTTTTTAATATATTTGGTACAGACATCACTATGCAGCTTGGACTCAATGATCCTCCTGTCACAGCCTCTTCAGTGCTAGGATTACAGGTGTGCACCACCATGCCCAGACTTGGTACCAGCTCAGTGCATCTGGGGGTGGGGCTGGCATGGCATGTGGTATTGGTGCCTAGTCCAGAGCTATCTCAACAGCACCTGAGCAAGTTTTTTATTGTTGTTGTTTGTTTGTTTGGTTTTTTAAAAAGAGGTTTATTTAACTGTTTTGGAGACTTCAGGGCTCAAATCCAATGATGGCAGAATCCTAAGGTATCACAAAGCAAGAGATAGGAAACACAGTTGTCCATTCTGGTCTTTCTTAAAAAGCCACCAGCATCCAGGCTCAGGCTTGACCCTACGGACTTACCCCATCCTAACATTTAACAAAAGCTGCCTCTAAACCCATAGCTGGGCCAAGTTTCCATCCCTATGATGCCTTCATAAGAGGCCTTGGGAGACAAAACAACCACATTCAAGCCATAGGCCAAGGAGAATCACACGCATTGTGGATCTGCATAAATCTCTTGGCCCTTATTTGGGTACAGAGTGTGTGTGGGGGGGTCACAGGGAGCATCTCTTGAGCACAGGTCTGCGACAGGGGAGCTGCCACTATGGCAAGAAATGCACAAAACTCAACCAGGCTCATTCCTTAAAAAACAAGGCATATATGGGAAATAATTTAAAGAACCAACAACTTTGATTATTATTGAAGTTATTGCACATCAAAAGAAATCACCAAGAGAATATACAAAGAAAACCCATGAATTAGGAAAAAATTTTAGCCAATTATCCCTTAGACAAAGGACTTCTATCTATTTTTTTTTTTTTTTTTTTTTTTGAGACAGGGTCTCGCTATGCAGTTGAGGCTGGTCCTGCGCTCACTTTTGTAGCCCAGGCTGGTCTCGAACTCACACCAATCCTCCTGCCTCAGCCTCCCAAGTGCTGGGATTACAGGCATGAGCCACCACGCCTGGCAGGACTTCTATCTAGAACATACAAAGAACTTTTAAAAATCAGGCCCCTATGGGGCTGGGGAGATAGCTCTGTGGCACAAGTGCTTGCCTGGCAAGTGCAAGGTTGTGAGTTTGAAACTGGATCCCGCAAAAAAAAAAAAAAAAATCAGGCCCCTAAAATTCAAAGGCCCAACCAAAAAATGGTTATCTGAGATGAATACACACTTCTTAGATAAAAGGCCCAACCAAAAAATGGCTATCTGAGATGAATACACACTTCTTAGATAAAGAAAGAAATACAAGTGGCAAATAAATATATGAGAACATGTTTAACATTATTGGTCATTTGAGAAATGTGTTAAAACAACACTGAGATTCCATATCACATCAGGAAGAATGGCTGCCATCAAGAAGTCAGTGAATAACAAATGACAGAGGGGCTGTGAGGAAAAAGGAACCCTTCTCTGTTGGCTGGAAATGTAGACTGGTGAAACCACTATGGGAATCAATATGGAGATTCCTGAAAAAGCTAGGATTGGTTGTCTCATTCAACCCAGGATATTTTTCCAGAAAAGATGAAGACATTACACCACAGCAACATATGGGCACTTATGTTTATAGCAGCATGACTTGTCATAGCTAAATCTTGGAAACAACTCAGATGCCCATCAACTGAGAAATGGATAAAAAAGACATGGTGTTTTTATACAATGAAGTTTTACTCAGCCATTAAGGATAAACTTGAAGCTTTTATAGGTAAATGGATGCAACTAGAGACCACACTCATAAGTGAAATAAATCAGACCCATATGTGTAAACATTATATTGTCTCCCTAGTGTAAGAATCTGAAAGAGTAAATAAAAACCAAAAGGTAAAATAGATACTGTGAAAGGAAAAGTAATTGTTCAAAGGGAAGGACTAACTGGGATGAAGGATAGGAAAAAAGAAAGATGTATATACACAGGTGTTAAGTTTGTGCCCAGTTGTCCCCCCAAAAGGCCTCATGTAGTCCTCAAACAGCTTCTGGAGTTTGTGATTGACTATTGTGGGTGTGGATGCTATACCTGGGCCGGGAAAGGGAATTTGCCTTACAATGTAAGAAAGCATGGGAGGCTGTCTGCCTGAGCTGCAGTCCCTCCTTTTGCTGTCACTCTTTGCTGCCACTATGAAAGGCTGCTCTCTGCCATGTGCCACTGTGCCTTGGAACCAGCTGAGTATGGACTGAAACCTCCACTGACTGAGCTAAATAAACCTTTCCTTCCTTCATTTTGGGTGTCAGGTATTTTGTTCCAGCAATGAGAGAACAGTAGACAATAAGATAGCTTGGATAATTGTACTGCTGATTTCTACTGGTCTATTGAGAGGAACAGTTAATTCTTAAATTATTTTTTTTTCTTTTAAATTTTTGAACAATTTTTAAAAAAATCTTTCTATCATCTTTCTTTCTTTCCTCTTTCCTTTCTTCTCTTTCCTTCTTTCTTTGGTACAAGGTCTTGCTACACAGCTGTGACTTATAGTGATCCTCTTGTCTCAGCCTCCCCAGTGCTGGGATTACTGTCATACATCACCACACCTGGTGCCTGGAGTTCTAGGGCCAGCAGGGCCTTTAGTACCAGGGATCAAACTGCAGACCTTGAGCTTAAATACTTTTTACTGAGATGGGAGACAGGAAGCTCCCAGTTCATCAGAGGCTACTCCTTCTAGGGAAGAAGAATCCATGGAAAAACTAACTATAGGGGGCCAGGGAGATAGCTCCATGGCACAAGTGCCTGCCTGGCAAATGCAAAGTTGTGAGTTTGAGCCCTAGTTCTGCAAAAAAACCTAACAAACAAAAACTAACTATAGGCCCTCCACAAGCTGTTTCAGATTGAAACTGGAACAGGACGACAGGAGTGCCCTGCCCCCATGCCAGGTGACAACACTTTCTACCTTGAGGGAGAGCCAGAAATGGGGAGAAGAGCCTCTGGAGGAGAGGCCCATGGGAAAAGCTTGATATTTTGATACTGGTTGTCACCTAAGAGCACAGTAGCATGAAGTGAGTCTGAGGGCATTGAAGGTGAACACAGGGACAGAAAATCCAAATCCAGCTCAGTTCATAGCTGGGCTGATGAAAGCCCTCACACTAGTGGGCTAGTGGGACAGATGTGCTTATTTCCAGGAGTAATACTGCTTCAGTCTTTGCTGCTCTACACATATCCATCAAATGATAAGATATATAATAGCAAGTAGAAACAATTCAGTGTCGAGAGACAGATCAATCAACTGAACAAGACTGGTGTGCCACATGCATGCAAGAAGAGGAATTTCAGCAGGGATGGGAACTATAAAGAAGGGTTAAATAGAAATGCAAGAAGAAGGAGAAGGAGAGGAAAATGAAGATGAAGGAGAGGAGGAGAAGGAAAAGAGGAAACATGGTGAGAGAAAAACTAAGCTTGGTTGTGCCTATTAGCTGACTCAACTTAGCTGCAGAAAGAAGCAATGAACTTTAAGCTTGGTAGCAATTATCCAGACTAAATCATAAAAACAATGAAAGCAAAAATATAGAACACCAGAGTTTTGTAACAGTATTAAACTTGAAGAGATAGCTTGAAGAGATAATGACCAATATTTTTTCCTTAAAAAATGAATAATCAAGCTGTAAAAATCACGGAAAAACCCAAACAGGACAAAACAAACAAAATAAAGCTAGCTGAAACAAAGAACTAAACACAGATACTCAAACTCTTGTAAAGGTAAGATAAAGAGAACTTGAAGCTATACCAGAAAAGGGCAGGAAGGACTTCCAGCATATGTCTCATCTTAATCTGTGCAAATTGGAAGATAATGGAAATACAGCCTCAAAACACTAGTAGGAAAAACACCAGTTATCCCCTATTTTATACCCAGAAGAAAAGACATTGTTGAACAAAAATCTAGGGAATTCATTGCCTGCAGACTTGCATAATATAAATGTTAAAATAAGTTCTTCAGATAGAAAAACTATAACCAGAAAGACTCAGATATAGACAAAAAGTGAAGATATATATTGTTTCCTTATTTTCTTATTTTTTTAAACTTTATTTATTTATTTATTTTTATGTTATGGCAGCTCAGCCTGCTCTAGGGGTGGGGCTGGACAGCATGTGGTACCAGGGATCAAACTGTGGTCCCTGTGGTTGCCTAAGCAGATGCTTTAGACTGGTGAGCTATCTCACCAGCCCCTCTTTTTCTTATTTTAACCCCTCTGAATTATTTGTTTTTCAAAATGAAAATGCTACCAATTCTTTTTTGTTGTTTTTTGTTTTTTTGGTACAGGATCTCATTGTGTAGTTTGGACTTGTAGTGATTCTCCTGTCTCAGCACCCCCAGCACTGGGATTATAGGTGTAAGCTACCACCACATCGGGTTTCAGGGCCAGCATGGCTTGCCTGGGGTTCCAGGGCTTGCATGGCCTGTGGTACCAGGCATCAAACTGGGGATCTTGTGCTTGCCAGGCAGGTGCTTAGACGACTGAGCTATCTCCCCAGCCCTACCAATTCTTATGAGCTTATAAAACATGGAAAAGTAAAATTATGACAACACAAAAAATAGGTACAACAAAGAGTTGGGAGTATACATTGTAAGATTCCTATCCTCTGTGTAAAGTGGTATATTATTTGATGGTTGACTATGATTAAACATGTCTGATGTAAATATGTCTTTTAAAGAGTCATAGATACAGAATCAGTGCTGCTACAAAATGGAACAGAGGTTGGCAACCTGCAGTGCGCATCCAGCCCACCTGCCTAGGTAAGTCAAGCTGTGCTGCACACAGTCTCTCCTCAGCTTTCCTGCTGTCTATGGCTGCTTTTGTGTTGCTATGGCAGAGTTGACCACTTGCTGAGCAGTTGCAGAGGAGATTACATAGCCCACAAAGCTTGAGATATTTGCTATCTGGTCTTTTACAGAAAAGCCTGCTTTGAAGAGAAGGGAAAGGTGGCAGTGAGTGAGGTTGGCACAGACCTCATACTTCAGATGAGAAATGTCAGGAACTCAAAGGGGCCATGCAGTAACTGGAATTGGGATACATTCTGGAGGTAGAATCAGTGGAAGATGGATAACACTGACAGTGTTTAGACCTTCAGATTTTCTTTGTAAGCAGAGGATCCTTTTGTGATAGTTAATATTGTCAAGTTGATTGACTTGAGAGATGTCTAGATTAGTAAAGCTACTTCTGGGCCTGTCTGAGTAGATCAAGGAGTGTGACCTTGGGGACAAGGTCTGGTTCCTCCTCTCCCCTTCCTCTTGGCCTCTTTCTGTGCTCTCTGCTTCCTGGATACCCTGAGCTGAGCATCCATCTTCTACCACATCCTTCCACCATGATATTGATGCCTTGGAGCCAGCCAGCAATGGACTGAAACCTCTGAAACCATGAACCAAATAAACCTTTTGTCCTTTAAATTGTGCATGTTAAATATTTTGCCACAGCAATAGAAAGGTAAAAAATAGCATCTCTTTGAAAAAAAAATTAAACAAAACATCAACTAAAACACTGACCCAGGGGCCTGGCAGGATGGCTCAGTGGTCTAAAGCACCTGCTTGGGGAAGCTTAGGCGGCTTCAGGGACTGCGGTTCGATCCCCGGCACCACATGCTGCGCCAGCCCTGCCCTCAGGGCAGGCTGAGCCAGCCATAAAAATAAATAAACAAACAAAAGTTCTGAAACAAGAAAAAAAAAGTAAAAAATGCATCATATTACAGTGACACATGTGTAACAGTACAACCCACAATAGCTAAATATTGGAAATAGTCACAGAGAATGAAGAAAATGTGATATTTAATGGAGTGCTACTCAGATACAAAGAAGCATAAATTTGGGTCCTTTGTAGATAAATGGATGCACCTGGACATCATAACATTAAATGAAATAAATGACACAAAGAAAGTCAAATATTGCATGGTTTCCCTTATATGAGAAACAGCAGTACAAGTAATTTAAAGAGCAAAGTAAAAGATGATAGACAATAGGGAGATAGACCATGTGCCAAGGGGCAGGGGAGCTAGGAATGGGAGGAGAACGAGAGGAGTGGAGGAAGTGGAAAGGACTTTCAGACGTACCAATTTCTCAAGATGAATGCATTCAT
>PVJA010020775.1:0-36506 GCA_004027025.1 Myocastor coypus | reverse complement strand
CTCCTAGGAGAAAGAAGAGAGTGGTCAGATCCAGGCCCTGAGCAGCCTGAGTCAGGAAAAGCCCCACCCACTCCCTTGGGATGGCCCTCCTGCCTGACTCTGCCTGGCACCTCCCAGTGTCCTCACAGCTGGCAGCTTATCCTGGGTGAGGCCAGGCCAGAGCAAGGGTATGACCAGGACCACAAACAGGCACAGGTCTGCTCCACAGCTGTGACCCTAATTCAGGGGAATTCCCCCTCCCCCCCCCCACCCCGTTGTGACAGGTTGTGTAACAGTGTGACAGGAACCACAGGACACACGGCAGGCCTAGACACAGCCCTTGCCTGCAGAGGCTCCAGCTCTAGCTACAACAATGACTACAGCTCCAGGCTCCTATCCTGCCCTTCTACCAGTGCCAGGGACCCTCATTTCCTTTCTGCCCAAGCTCTCCTCAGAACAACTGAGTCTGCACAGCAGTAGGCTTCCATGTCCTGTGGAGCAAGGAGGCTGGAAGATATTTAGTCATCTAGGGGCATCCCACACAGCCTCGAGACAAACTCTTGCTTATCTGTCACACACACGGAGGTTTCTGGGTTGCTTTAGTCCAGTTTGGTTTGGTTTGGACAGGGTCTTGTTCAGGCTGGCCTCAAATTCAGTCTCAGTCTTCTAAGTAGCCAGACTTTCAGGGTTACACCACCACACCCAGTTCACACAGAAATTTGAAATACGGCACAGAACTGGCAATTTGCAAGCGCCCTAGGCCTGTGCCCTGCTGAACCAGAGCTTTGGGGTGCTAATAACAAAGGCAGAAGGGACTGGCAAGCTCCCACCAGCCCAGCTCAGGGGACCAAGTGCAGCCTGAGTAGGAGAGGAGGGGGCACCGAAGGAAGCAGAATGACTACCTGGGCATTTCTTCCTCTGGGTGTGGGGCCTGCACAGGTGTTTTGTAGATGTCTCTGAAATCCAGATCTTGGGGCTGGGGAGATAGCTCCATGGCACAAGTGCCTGCCTGACAAGGGCGAAGTTGTGAATTCAAAACCCGGCCCCCTTAGCCGGGTGTGGTGGCTCACGCCTGTAATCCCAGCACTCAGGAGGCTGAGGCAGGAGGATTGGTGCAAGTTCGAGACCAGCCTGGGCTACAAAAGTGAGCTCAAGGTCAGCCTCAACTGCATAGCGAGACTCTGTCTCAAAAAAGACAAAAAAAAAAAAAAAAAAAAAAAAAAAAAAAAAAAAAAACGGCCCCTATAAATAAATAAATAGATAGATAGATAGATAAATAAATAAATGGAATCCAGGTCTTCCCAAAATCCTTCATCACCAGCCCTGTCACACTCACTGCACATCCTGCTGATAGATTTACTGGGGCATGGGGCCCTGCAGGATGGCTCAGTGGTCTAAAGCACCTGCAGGTGGCTGCAGGGACTGTGGCTCAATCCGCGGCACCACATGCTGCGCCAGTCCTACCTTCAGGGCAGGCTGAGCTGGCCATAAAAATAAATAAACAAACAAACAAAAGTTCTGAAACAAGAAAAAAATAATAATAAAATTTTTAAAAATAAATAAAAAATAAAATTAAAAAAAAAGATTTACTGTCAGTGGGGTTCGTACATTAGCCTTCCAGCAGGTCATCCAACAGCCTTCTGCATCATCCCAGGCCAATTCCTCCTTCTTCCTTCCTGCCTCAGTGTCCCTCAAAGTCTCCCATCTTAACTAAACAATGCTGTAAAATTCATCTCTAAAAGCCCTGTTCTGCTAGGCATGGTGGCACACTCTTATAATCCCAGCACTCGGGAGACTGACACAGGAGGATCACAAGTTTGAGGCAACGTAACAAGACCCTGACTCCAAATGAAAGGCCTCGCTCTGCTCATCACCTTCCTGAACCCTTGGTGGCTCACTGCTGCCTTCCAGAGAGCCTCGGTTTTTCACGCGTTGGTCAGGGTGCTGTACAGGTTAGGCTGGTTGTTCTCAAACTCTTGAAAGTGTCTATAAATGGCCCCCAAGGGAGCTGGGTGTGGTGGTGCTCGCCTGTAATCCCAGCACTCTGGGAGGCTGAGGTAGGATCATAAATTCAAGCCCAGCCTGGGCAATTTAGCAACTTAGTAATACTCTGTCTCAAAATTTTAAAATGAGATTTAAAAAAAAAAAAAAAACCTGGGAGTGTAGCACAGTACTAAGGCCATGGATTCAATCCTCAATAACAAAACAGAAGAGGAAGGGAAGGGAGGGTTTGAGGGCAAGGGAAGGCCAGAGCAGGCTTCCAGGGAGACATATCTGAAATGTTGTCTCCAGGTCATCTGTAAGTTACTCTAGCAAGCCCAGACAAGTTGCTGCAGCAAGGTGGCAGTGTGACACACTGTCAGGCTCCCATGCAGTCGTCCCTGGGCTACCATTTTCAGAACCTACAGTGGGGCCTCCCGTGGCCCTCCCTGGTCTGGCCTTCCTCCACACCTGGTCCCCCACACTCCTTGGCTACATCAGTCTCCAGCCCTGCAGTTTTCCCTCTTTCCATCTGGATGTCATGGAGGCCTCACCAATGGCCTTCTCTGCATCAGCACATGGGATGGGGTCACGTGATACTCAACATCCACTCTGCCAGGAGGGCTACATGATTGTGCAAGCTGTGGCCCATAGCCAGAGAGGGTAGTGGTCTGTGGGGGGGACAGCCAGGGAGGGGCATGCATGCAGTTCAAACCTAGGCTGTGAGAGAGTGGAGTAATAGATGAGGTACTTTATTTGGCAAGAGATTCACACGTGTAGGGGTGAGGTGAGGTGTGGGACCAATCTGTACGTGATGTTTTTGCTTCACCTATTTATTTATGCGGTACCAAGGATTGAACTCAGGACCCTGTGCTTGCCCAGCAAGTGCTTATTTTACTGAGCTGTCTCCCCGGGCCCCTGTACAGTGATGTGACACATTCCTGTGATGGTAAATATGACAGGTATGCATGGGATGAATACGTGTGTGTGTGTGTGTGTGTGTGTGTTAAAGTATAAGGCATTGTGTATGCTCTGAATGAAGTATGTGTGTCTAGCCTGAGACGTGTTGCTTGCAGGATGATGCAATATGTGTGCGTAGTATGTAGGATGTGAAGCGTGCATTTACAATGCAACAAGAGGGGTGTATGCATTTGCAGTGTGATTTAAGGGAGCTATAAATTGCAGTGAGTGTTCTTTGTATCATGGGAGGCATATGCATGCCACATGTATGCTTACGGTGTGAGGCATGTGTGCACCCAAGGTATAACTAGAGGCATGTCTGTGTGTCTGTGCTAGGGAGTCTCTGGGGTGAGATACGAAATGTATGATATCATATGAAGTATGTGTTCACAATACAATGTAGGTTACTGTGGTGTGAGCATGTGTGTGTGTGTGTGTGTGTGTGTGTGTGTGTGTGTGTATGGTATGAGTGATGTGTGTGTATTGGCTTTGTCTGGTTGGTTGGTGGTACTGGTTGGCTTTGTTTTGTTTTTCCATTCTGGGGATGGAAACCAGGGCCTTCCCACCAGAAGACATCCCCAGCCCTTTTTAATTTTTTTTTATTTTGAGACAAGGTCTTCCTAAATTGCCCAGCCTGGGCTCAAACTTGGAGTCTTGCCTCCACCTCTCAGAGTACTGCGGTCACAGGTGTACACCCCCACTCTCAACTGAGAATGCTTTTATCCCTCTGCTACTTTGGGGAATTCATGCTGAGGGAACTCAATCTCTCCCATTGCAAACTAACAACCTATTCTACTAGGGTCTTGGGCGGAGCCAACAACAGAAGCACAGCTGCAGGCTGGAAGTGCAAAACCAAGGCATCAGCAGGGCCACATGCCCTCTGCCCTCCCAAGACTGGGGAGGGGACCACTCCTCCTGCCTCCGGTTTCTGGTGGCTCCAGCAGCCTTTGGTGCTCCCTGCCTTGGATTGTTGGGAGCCACCAGGGAGACCCCAGCCTCTGCCTCTGTCTTCACAAGGCTGTCCACTCCCTATGTCTTTTTCCATAGGAGACACCAGCCATTGGATGAGGGACCCACCCCACCCATATGACCTCATCTTTAATCATATCTACAAAGGCCTGATTTCCAGTTTAAAGGGAAAGGAGGGTAAAAGGAGAGACAACCACTCCTATCTTGTTCTTATCAGACAGGACCAGACTTGCATTAAAAACCCTAGACCGGGCAAGGTTGCCATGTGTGCTCCCTGGAGCTAGGATCAAGTGGCATTGAGCAACCCGACCCTTATATTTACAGCAAGAGCCCCTGGCATCCAAATATAACAAGAGAGAACATCTGATAAGTGCTGGGCAACCCTGCTTTCTGGGTTGGGCTCCCTGTTGAGCCTACCCTTGGAGGCTGAGACAGGGCAGCTCCAGAAACTGTGCTCTGCTGAATATCATCTAGGTCTCTCCTCTTCCTCCAGCTGCCCTAAACCAGCTCCCACTGATGCCAAACACTACAGGCTTCTATGAACACAGTCAATGCCCACAAAGCCCTTGGTCACCCATAAGCAAGTACTCCCCGTTGCCCCTGGCTCCTTGCAACACCTAAGAAGTGTGGGTGTCCCCTGCCCTCCTTGTACACCCTTCAAATAGTCCCTTTGTAAGGTGCCCATGCTGTTCCTTTGTACAGAATGTTGGGATGACAGCAACGGAACGGAACGGCTGGCCCAGGCCACAAGGACCCAAACCCCACCATAGGCAACCCCAAACATACTCCCTATCCTCTCTCACCAGGAGCTGCTGAGTCCTAGGACACAACACAAAACTACACAGAAAGATGCATTAGCCCACTTCTAGATAGAGCATGTCTTTAATTTCAGTACTCAGGGTAGCAAAGGTGGAAGGATTTGCAAGTTCAAGCCCAGCCTGAACGACTTAGTGACTTAGCATGAATTTGTCACACAATTAATAAGATCTGGGGATGTAACTCTGGTGAATGTCTTTGGTTCAATTCCCAGTCGCCCCCACCACCACCACCAAATAATGTATTAATTTATTGGGCATCTTCTCTGTGGCAAGCTGAGAGTTCCTCGTAGACAAAGCCAGCCCTGCATCCATCCCAAGCCCCCATCCCGCGCATGCTCCAACCAGAAGATGAAGCTACATAGCCCACGCACTAAGTATTTCCCTTCGGCACAGCCCAAGGAAGCAGGGGAAAGTGAGAGATGATCCATACTAAAATAAAGGTCAAAGTCCTAGTCGCAATCTTGCTGCGCAAATGTGCTCCTAGGTGAATATCGGTCGGTAAACAAAACTATATTCAGATGAGCTCGGGCTGGGGTGCATTAGCAAAAGTGAAACTGCTCGGTGCCATCGGCAGAATGTATGCCTGTCTCACAGGCACCTCCTAGCTGCCCACGAAGTTCCGCCAAAGTCCCCAAGATCCCTGCCCGCGGATACTTGTGGCCCATGCTTGGCCGGAGCTCGCGCGCCACCTACCGGCCGCGCTGAGCAGAGGCTGCGGGAACCCTGGCGCGCGTCCTAGCCCAGACCTCATTGCAGCAGGAGGGGTCTCCCGGATCGCTCTTTTTTTTTTTTTTTTTTTTTTTTTTTTTTTTTTTTTTGTCTTTTTGAGACAGCGTCTCGCTATGCAGTTCAGGCTGGCCTTGAGCTCACTTTTGTAGCCCAAGCTGGTCTCGAACTCGCACCGATCCTCCTGCCTCAGCCTCCCGAGTGCAGGGATTACAGGCGTGCGCCACCACGCCCGGCTCCCGGATCGCTCTTACTCCGCGTTTGGCAACCTCGCGGGGACAGCCCTAGGCTGGATTTGGCCAAGACGTAAAGTCCGGCCAGTATTGCTCAGATAGGCTCGGATCTGTGCCTCGGAGGCAGACCCCACGCTCCTGTGCGCCTTAGCCAAGCTGGCCACTGAGGGCCGGCGCGGGGGGGCTGTGGCGGGACGAGGGAGGAGTCTGTTAGGGTCCTGGAGGGTGGGTGGCCAGGAGTAAGAAGTGGGTGGAGCCTGGATCGGGGCGGCTCTGCGTTCTCCCTCGCTAGCCGGCCCGTTCTATTCACCTCTTGGCCAGGGACATGACGGGCACGCCCGGCGCCGCTGCTGCTGGGGATGACGAGGGCTCCCTGCGCTCTCTGCCCTGCAGTCCGAGCTACGATCTCACGGGCAAGGTGGGTGGGCACGGAGCCCCGCGCTGGGGTCTCTTTGCTCTTTGGGTCCTCTGCCCCGCGCTCTCCCTGGCCCACGCCGCCCTCGGGCTACATCTAGATTGGGCTCAGCCCTTTCCCCTCGGCAGCCAGGTCCCCTAGAGGAGAGAGGGAAGATCAAAATAGAACCTTTGGCCCAGCTCAGCCTCTAAGATTATGGGCTGGCGTCGGGGCTACCGGACAAGAAAGATCAAAGGGACTAACTTCGCTCCTTGCGGACCTCTTCTGCTACACTTTGACCAACAAAAGCCTCAAGAACTCCATGGCTTTTGGTAAGGGTTAAAAGCCCGCTGCCCTCCTGGACACAGGCTAGGAAGAACTAAGAAAGGGAGGGGGGCTTGGAGGTGGAATGGATGTTGCCTGTGTGGGACAACTAACTCATAGTGCCTTTTTTTGTTTGTTTATTTGTTTAGCTAAATTCTCATAAACATGCAAGGCCTTAGGCTTGAAACTCTTTAGGTTCCCAGCCAGTGGCTTCCAAGTCCTGCCTCATTTTTCTGCCAGGACTCCAGGGGTCACCCTTTCCTCTCAGCAGTGGACAAGTCCTTTTTTCCAGGAGGATGTTGCTAGCCATCTTGCAGGCTCAGGAATTTTTAGAACCTGAGAAGGATCTCAGCAGTTAATCTCCATGTTCCCCACCTGGGAAAGCTATCAGGCTACTACTGTCTGGGGCGTTTGCTCTGCAGAGTGCCCTGTATGGTAGCAGGTGGGGCAGCACCTGTCTCCCCCACTGTGAGTGTCTATGGAGTAAGCGAACAAGTACAAAAATGCTGAAAGAAGCCAGGCATGGTGGTGCACACCTGTGATGCCAGCACTCGGGAGGCTGAGGCAGGAGGATCACTGGGAGCTGGAAGCAGCCTAGGCTGCATAGGGAGACCCTATCCCAAAGAAAAAGAATGCTGGGCCCCGCAGGATGGCTCAGTGGTCTAAAGCTCCTGCATAGGAAAGCTTGGGCAGCTGCAGGGACCACGGTTCTATCCCCAGCTCCACATGCTGTGCCAGCCCTGCCCTCAGGGCAGGCTAAGCCAGCCATAAAAATAAATAAACCAAAAAAAAAGAATGCTGAAAGAGGTGCTGAGTTCCTACTCTTCCTCTGCAGTGTGGGGGAGAAACAAGAGTCCTAGATCTTGTCCTGTTGCCTTGAAGGACACTGGCCTCTTTCTGTCCCCTGGTTCCTCCCCCACACCAGATCTCACTCTCCACCAGCAGCTCCAGGCCTCTGCCGGAGGGTTCAGGGGAAGCTACTGGCCCAGCCACCCGCCAGAGCGGTTGAGATAGGCGTCCTTTGTGGGCTGGTAGCAGGAAATGGGCCCCTGGTCTCTCAGAGGAGGGGGAGCTACAATGGCCAGCCTCCAGCTGATGGGGACCTCCTGACCTCATTGCCCTACAAGCTAGCCGAGCTGTTTGCTTAGGAGGTGACTAGGTGGAGCAGCTGTTTGTGTTTGGTGTAGGAACTTAGCTGAGAGACTGGCTATATCATTTGCCCCAGGCAGCTATGATCCTGAAACGTGCAGGCATTTGCCCCACCTCCCTCCTTCCCTGTCAGGGGCTGAGACCTAGGCTCCAGAGAGTCCCCTCCCCCACCTCTCCATCTGTCCCCTGGCCAGGCAGCATCTGCAGGAGAGCACCCTCCCTGCACACCTGCCCAGGCTGATCCCAGGGGACAGAGTCTGGGAGGAATCTGGCCTGGCAGGAGCTCCTTGGAGAGACAGGGCTCATAGGCAGGCAGTACCTACCCCTGGACCACTCTTCTCTGAGTCCAAAAGCTCCAGGTCACATTGCCCTAAATTGACAGATTCTAGAACTGCTTTCAAGAAATGGGGGTGTGGAGCAGCTGGGGTGATAGCTCCATGGCACAAGTGCCTGCCTGGTAAGTGCAAGGTTATGAGTTTGAACCCCGGTCCTGAAAAAAAAAAAAAAAGAAAGAAACCACCTAATAAAGAGTGTAGGGAGAGCCAGGGAGATAGCTCCATGGCACAAGTGCCTGCCTGGCAAGTGCAACGTTATGAGTTTGAACCCCGGTCCTGAAGAAAAAAAAAAGAAAGAAAGAAAGAAACCACCTAATAAAGAGTGTAGGGAGAGCCAGGGAGATAGCTCCAAGGCACAAGTGCCTGCCTGGCAAGTGAATCCCAGTCCTGAAAAAAAAAGAAAGAAGGAAAGAAAGAAAGAGAAACAAAAATGATCCCGGGGGCTGGTAAGATAGCTCAGTGGACTAAGTGCCTGCTTAGGCAAGCACAGGGACCAGGGTTCAATCCCTAGCACCACATGCCATGCTGGCCCTGCCCCAGGCACACTGAGTTGGCCACTGGGTCCAGGCATGGTGTGCATGCCTGTAATCCCAGTATTAGGGAGACTGAAAACAAGAGGATCACTATGCGTCTGAGCTACATAGTGAGATCCTGTACCAAATACATTAAGAAAAAAAAAAAAAGATTCTTCCTCCTATCTACCTAGCTACTGTGGAGAACTGGCTCAGCCACCTTCTTTCTATACTTCATCCTAATTCATTGCAACTGTGGCAGGACATCTGCCTCCAGGATCAGATTCAGAGCCTCAGAAATCATCCAAGAACAGCAAACATAGCTCAGTGGCACAGTGCTTGCCTGGCTAGGGTGAAGTCCTTAGTTCAATTCCCAGTACAAAAAAAAAAAAAAAAGAAAGAAAAAAAATCACCCAAATCTACTGAGTGATGTGGTCCCTTCTGCCATCCCTACATATTCTCTGGAGAAGAAGCCCTGGGCTGGCAAACTGTAAAGCACAGGTCCTTCCCCACCCTCACCCCTGCCTGGAGCTGATGCCCACCTCACCTGAAACAACCCAGGGGTACTAATTTATGACATTTACCCTATGGGTGTGGGAAGTTTCTGCCAAAAGAAACTCAATCTCCACATCATAGTATAAAGTTCAACCTTCCCTCATTTGTGTGACCCTTTTGTAAACAAATGCTGTGACTCAAAACGAAACCCAAACAACAGTAATTCTAGCGTGTTCCTCTGCCCCCTGCCCCCAGAGGTCCTCACAGGCTCCCTTGGGTGGGGATCCTGTCCTCAAGGCATTGTTTCCCTTTCCCAGTCCTGCAACCCCGCCCACACTTGTACACCTAAGTGGTAAACACACAGAATGATGGAATCCCAGTACCACATGGTGACACATAAATGTGGCTAGTCATATGAGGCTCTCCTCAGGACATTTAGAGTCTCCTCACAGGCTTCCAGGACACTGGACAGGGCCAGGAGAGTGAGGAGACCAGGAATCAATCATGGAGAAGCAGGAAGGAGATGCCAGCCAGCTCCAGAGGCAGGTGCTGCCTGGTGATGTGGGCATCTTTTCTGTCTGGCCCCCTCTCCCTTACTCTAATGCTCTTTCCAGATGTCTCCCTGGAACGCTAGAAACCCCTTTTATCCCCCAGTGCCTGTTAACTGCCTCTGCCCCATCTCCTAGGTGATGCTTCTGGGAGACTCAGGTGTCGGCAAAACCTGTTTCCTGATCCAATTCAAAGACGGGGCCTTCCTGTCCGGGACCTTCATAGCCACGGTCGGCATAGACTTCAGGGTGAGGTGGCTGGAGGTTTCTCTTCCAAGCAGTGAGCTGGGCTGTGGTGGCTCAGGCTCAGGGGACTGTCCTCTGATGGCCCCTGAGAACCCCTCTGTCTCTGCCTGGAGGCCATTAGAGCAGCTCCCCCTTGGGGAGCACAGAGGTGGCCAGGTTGGAGGAGTCTGGGCCGGGTTGGCACCTTGTCCATCCACAAAACATGAAAATCACAACCAGGTCTTCCTGTTCTCTGGGGGCTGGGGTGGGGCAGAGCAGAGCAGACCTATACCACTGTGTGTGCTGAGTTTCTTGGCCCAGCAGAACCCTTGCTTATGGCCCTGTGATCCTTGCCCCCCTGGCCAGACTTCCATGGTCATCAGTCCCTATAGGTTGTCTTGCCCCAAGCTTAAGGCTTGCCTGGCCAGGTGGGGACACAGCAGCCAGGCAAGGACACAGCAGCCAGGCAGGCAGGCCCACCCTCTACCTGAAAGACTCCCTTTTTAAGTTTTATTTTATTTTATTTTATTTTATTTTATTTTATTTTTATGTGGTACCAGGGATAGAACTCAGGTGCTTATGCCACTGAGCTATCTCCCTGGCCCAAGGCTCTCCTTTTATGAATACCACACACTAGGGGTCATGGGAAGGGAGGTTCTAACTCTGGCAAGTGGGTTACACAGAGGCTTGGTGCCTCCTCCAAGTGGACAGATGTCTGTGAGTAGCTACAGGGAAGGTGGCCCTGTGAGTGAGGTTCCCAAAGGCTCTAGATTGCTGGTGGGCTCTGTCTCCCCCTGCCTACGCCCTTCCTCCTTGTAATGGGGATTGAACTCGGCCTTGGCACTAAACTGTATCTATCCCTTTTTTAAAATTTTCATTTTGAGACAAAGTCTTGCTGATGGCCCAGAGTGGGCTCACTTTCAGTGCTCCTGCCTCAGCTTTCCAGAGTTTTGGGCATACAGACTTGTGCCACCATGCCCAGATCAGAGACTTCATCTCTAAAGGCTTGGTGGCAATCATGGAGCTGAGCTCTGGAGAAGAAGGAAGTAGGGACAGGGCACCACTCGGGCTTCCCTGGCCCTGCTGTGTTGTGCAGAGAGCAGTGGGCTTGCTGGAAAAAATGATCTGCAGTGCAGGTGTCTGAGGGAGCAATCTGCTGAAGAAGGCTGTGGCTCACCACACCACCTGGAGGCCCAGAGGGACCAGGACAAGATGTTGGCAGAGCTTCTTCTGCCCTGCCCACCTGCACCCTTTTCTCTTTCAGAACAAGGTGGTGACCGTGGACGGTGTGAGGGTGAAGCTACAGGTGAGAGAGACTACAGGCTGCAGTGGGGAGAGAGGATACAGGAGTCTGCTTTGCCTCTCACCCTGAACCGCAGGAGGCCTGTAGCCCTGTCTTCAACTTGGGGTAATTTCCTGTGGAGCCTGTGAGAGGAAGCCGCTCTTGTTTTGTTGATGTCTGCAGAAAAAGCAGTTCCCATACACCTTCTATTCTATCAGAAGCAGGCCAGAATGCCTTCAGAGGAGTTTGCCTCCCTGCTTTGAGGCCATTTGCTCGGCTTCCAGGAGGAAGGTTGGGTGTTTCACCCCAGGCTAGGGAAGAGGAGACAGCACTGAATGGGCTTGAGAAGCTACTAGCTACCACTCTCTAGAGTATCACCAGACCTAACATGCCCACACAAACCTACAGAAAAAAACAAACCCCTCCCTACAGATACAGTCACCCCTCCAGGCAGCCTTCCTGCCAGCAGTCCCCAGTCCCTGCTTGCTCCTAACCTTTTCTCCATCCCTTCCTAGATCTGGGACACTGCAGGGCAGGAACGCTTTCGCAGCGTCACCCACGCCTACTACAGAGATGCCCAGGGTAAGACTCTGTGCGCTCTAGCCCTCTCCAGCCCCTCTGCAGCACCCATGCTGCCACTCTGAGTCCTCTGTCATCTCTCTCTCCCCCTCCAGCCTTGCTCCTGCTGTATGACATCACCAACAAATCTTCCTTCGACAACATCAGGGTAAGCCTTTTCTCGCACCTTCCGACCCCTGAGCAACCAGTAATGGTCCATCCTATTCCATGCCCTGGGAACAGGACAGATCTTGGAAGCCTGCCACCTGCCAAAGAGCACCTACCTGTTACGGGACATCTGATTGTCATATGGAATATTGGCACGCAATCCAAACAGGCTGTCCTATGTTGCCTTCATAGCTCTGCCCATGATTCGTGAGTGTGTTCTCATGTTAGAATTCTGTGGCCCCAGCACTACACTGGACAGAGATGCAGAGAAGATCCCAGCCAGGAAAGTCTACAAGTACATCCAGCCTTAGTTACGGCTCTGACAGTGTGTCCCCACAGCCAGTCCATTAGAGAATAGAGACACCAATTCAATAACTATAAAAATGCTAAGCTGGGCTTTTTGGTGCATGCCTGTGTCCCAGCTAAGGAGGAAGAGGCAAAAAGATCACAAGTCGAGGCCAGACAGAGCAACTTAGCAAGATTGTCTCAAAATCAAATTGCAAAAAATGCTGGGGATATAGCCTAGTAGTACAGCACTTGCCCTGGGTTTGATTCTTTTTAGCAATAAAAAAAACAAACAAATGTAAGCACTAACTGTGCGCACCATTGTTAGAGGTTTCAGGTGTTCTCTGATGCCCAGGACAATGTACTGACAGGCAAGCCACGTAAAAGATGTAAATAAATGAAAAATCAGTGTCATACCTCCCACTCCATGCTCATGGTCACTGGGCCTGTGTAGTCCTAGAATCCTCAATAGGTCACACCAAGAGGACTGCCAAGGCCTCAGCCTTGGCCTGGCTCAGCTCTACCTCTCCTGCAGGCCTGGCTCACCGAGATTCATGAGTATGCCCACAGGGATGTAGTGATCGTGCTGCTAGGCAACAAGGTGAGTGGCTCTCACGCTGCCCCTCCTCTCCCTGTTGCTGGGGCTTCAGCCCCACCCAACCCGGCACCACCCAAGGAAAGCTTTCTAGACGTCCTTCCATAAAAGACCCTTTGGTCTCCACTTCAGGACTCAGACACATCCGAAGGAAGTCCAGTGCCCTCTTACAGTGTGGGACATGGCTCCCAGGGAAGGCCCAAGCTGCTGCCTGGGAGGAGCAGGGTTACCCAAGTGCCAGTCCAGACTAGATCACAGCGAGCAGGGTCAGGATCAGGAGCTGACTGTGAAGGATTAGCTGCCACTACAGTCACCATCCACTAACCCCAAATCCAAGACACCACACCTTGGCCAATAAAAATTACCCACTTTAAACAGCTATAAACCCTGGGCCCGGGCCAATCACAGCTGCCCGCAGTCCCTCAGGACACCAGCAGAGGGCAGGCAATGCATGTTCTGGGGCAAAAGTTGGGCCATCTTGGGTTAAGGCTTCCTTCCTCAATGTGACCCACCGGGGCTTGACAGGCGGATGTGAGCAGCGAAAGGGTGATCCGATCAGAGGATGGAGAGACTCTGGCCAGGGTAAGTGACTACCCTCAAGGTGGGATACCTGATGGGGCAGCCAGAGGCTAGCCCTGAAGACATTCTCTCCTGGGCAGGAATACGGTGTTCCCTTCATGGAGACCAGCGCCAAGACGGGCATGAACGTGGAGTTAGCCTTCCTGGCCATTGCCAAGTAAGAGCTGAGCAGTAGGATGGAACAGGGCTCAGAGACACTGCCAGCGAATCCAGTAGGGCCAAGCTCCTGGCCCAGGCCCAGGCCCACATGTGTTCTGCATTTCTAGCTCCTTTTACCCTTGGCCATGGGAATGGGGGTGGGCATGCCTGGTGCTGCACACACCACCCAGCCCATCACACTTCCTCTTCCAGGGAGCTGAAACACCGAGCAGGGAGACAGGCTAACGAGCCCAGCTTTCAAATCCGAGATTACGTGGAGTCTCAGAAGAAACGTCCCAGCTGTTGCTCCTTTGTGTGACTCCCACGGGGCTGAGAAGAGGCCCCAGAGGCTCTCGGGATATAGCTGTGTCCCCAGCACTAACTTATTGTGAGCAGCTGAGCCAAGGAGGAGTCAGAAGGTCCAGTACATAGCCCTTTTGCCCAGGCAGCTGTCTCATAGGTCCCACCCCTCTTCCTATAGCTTCTCGTATCCTGGGGAAAGGCAAACTATTTTATCTCATTAAGAATACATAATTTAATACCAAAAAAAAAAAAAAAGTAAAAAGTAACAAGATGCCCAGAAAACTGAGATAGGGACCTAGCAGTCCTTTTGCCTTCTTGAACTTAGAATGAGGACCTGAGAGGCTGGGCCTCCCTCCTAGCAATGAGTGGTATTGCCCCAGGTCAGTGTCAGGGAATACTCGGGCCCTGTGAGAGCTGCTAGCGACCTCCACACCATCTTCTCTTCACTTGAAAAGGCTAAACAGCCCTGGCCTTCACTTCTTCCACCTCCCTAGAGCATGTTCTGCCCCAGTAAATTTCACTGGGAGCTTAAACCTTGGGGAAGATAGTTGTAGAGATTAAGAGAGGCCAACTTCCTGGAGCACAAACAGAGCAGTTGTAGAGACTAGGGTCTGTCCTTCACTACCTCTGGCCTTCTGACCCCTTCCCGGATATGTGCCCCCTGCCCTCCAGTACACAAGCACCATGGAGCACCTGGAAACTTTGGTTCCCATTCCCCAGACTTCAGATCCCAGAGGAAGCCCTCCCCACCTCCAAGTCTCCATCTGCCTTTCAACTTATGTCTCTAGACACCTGAGGTAGTTGGGAAAAGGTCTTTCCTTTTCAATCTTTTGGAGGATGAACCACCCCACAGCTACTTCTTCAAGTAGTGGAGGTGCTTACCTCCCTGGATAGTGGACAAAGGCTGGTAAGATAGTTCACTGGGCTAAGCGCCTGCTTAAGCAAACACAAGGGCTAGGGTTCAATCCCTGGCACATGCTGTGCCCAGCCCTGCCCCCAGGCACTCTGAAACAGTGACCTAGTCCAGGAATGGTGGTACGTGCCTGTAAACCCAGCACAGGGAAGGCTGAAGATGGGAGGATCACTATGAGTTTGAACTGCATAGCGAGACCCTGAAGGCAGGGAGTTGGGGAGCTAGACAAAGAGAAACTTGGATCCTGAACCAAGGGAGAGGCAGAATTGGCAAACCTGCACCCCCCCCCCCAGCCTAAGTCCAAGCTCTTCCTTCAACTCAATTTCTCAGACACCAGGACCAAAATTACTTTATCTCGACTGCTGCTGAGACAGGTTAGGGAGTGGGAAATCATCTGTTTCTTGATGAACCAGAACAAAGCACAAAGTAGGGGAAAGTGGGTAAGCAAGTGTAGGGTGAGGAAACGGGCAGCGAGGAGTTCATGGAGGACCAGGGTCACATTTCCCCAGAGCCCTTGCCTCAGTCCTTAGGAAATGAACCACCGGATATGCACAGGTTGGGGCCTTCAGGCACCTCACTCCAGCCCTGCAGGCCAGGGGCAGGAGAGGGGTAAGAAAAAGGTATGCCAGGCACATTTATGAGGTTGCTGCATTTGCCTTCAAGGCAAGAGTCTTGCTCTGTGAGCTCCCACTTAGGCCGATAAGGAAGCTCTCCCTAGCTTCTCCCAGGTGGAACAGGGAGAGGCCTAACCTCACAGGTCTCTTCTGGAACCCCTGGCAACTCTGGGCTCCTAGCATTTGTTTTTCAGAATTAAATTGCAGTATTTTGGAAAGTACACCCTGTCCAGTGTGTTTGAAGTGGGCATGGGAGGAGTGATGTGGTTAAAGGAATCATTATTTCATGTTGAGGTAGCTGTTGTTGACTGGCAAAATCATTCGATCTTCATGCCTCAGTGTCTTCAAAGGGTCACCTCGCCCTTAAGGGACTGCCCCTCTCTGAGACCAGCTCATCTGTCAAGAGGGAACCAGAAGGCTTATCTTACTTTCCTAGTCATTTTTCTTTCCCTGTTGAAAAAAGCCAGGGCTCCTTTCCCTGGGGAGTGCACCCTGAGATTGATTACCTGCCTCTGCCTCTCTTCGCTCACCTCCCTAACCTAACGCCCATTCCAGCCGCTAGGTGTGAGATCTAACTTGGGCTGCAAGAAGCCACAGGCTCTCTGCTGAGCCTTCTGGCCTTCTCAGCCGAGATCAGAGCCCGCGCCCAATATCCAGGTCCTCAGGCCGCACAAAATGACTCCATAAACGGAAACATTGTTATTCAAACAACTCCGTTGTGTCCAAGGAGGATCCCCGTCCAGATCTTAAGACTGCCGGGCCTCTAGGCTCCAGTGCAAGGACAGTTTCCCGGCAACAGTCGCTATCCTCAAACGGAGCTGCACTCCAGGCTGTGGCTAAAGGCTATTAAGACATGAGGGTCTTCTGCCTGGGTCTGGCTCTGCTCGACCCCCAACAACAGCCGGCAAACCGGACCGCGGCCTGGGATCGCGGCTCAATACCTGGAACTCGCTCTGGCCCCGCCCCGTCCGGCTCAACTCCGGCACTTAGTAACAAACACTTCCACTTCCTGAGACCTCTTCGTCCGCCGCCGGGCGCTAAGCCCAGCATAGGCTACGCCCCCGAATATTTCTATTGGCTCTCACCATTCACCCGGCCCGAACGCCCCCGTCTGGGGCTCCTGATTGGGCCGTGATGGTCCACACCCTCGAAGAAGTCCCACCCCCAAGCATTTGAGGCCGGCGGGGTTCTGGAACGCTCAGTGGCCGCGCGGGACTGGAATTGGTCGGTGTTCTACCGTCCAGTCGTCCCGGTCTTCGCGGTTCGCTCCTGGTGTAACCGGGACACCTCTGCTCTCGGCTGGTGCAGGGATTCCTGTCGCGTTCCTTCCCGTCCCCTGGTTCTTAGGGCGGGGAGAAAGGCTGGGCCGTCGCGTTCTGGACCCTCGATAGGACCCTGCTTCGCGCCGCTGAGCTGTCGCAGGGCGAGATGAGCGCGGACTCGGCGGCCGGGGCGCCCCTGCCCCGGCTCTGCTGCCTGGAGAAGGGCCCGAACGGCTACGGCTTCCACCTGCACGGGGAGAAGGGCAAGGTGGGGCAGTTCATCCGGCTGGTGGAGCCCGGCTCCCCGGCCGAGAAGGCGGGGCTGCTGGCCGGGGACCGGCTGGTGGGGGTCAACGGCGAGAACGTGGAGAAGGAGACCCACCAGCAGGTGGTGAGCCGCATCCGCGCTTCGCCCAATGCTGTGCGCCTGCTGGTGGTCGACCCTGAGACCGACGAGCAGCTGAAGAAGCTCGGCGTCCAGGTCGGCGAGGAGCTGCTGCGCGCGCAGGAGGAGCCCAGGCAGGCCGAGCCACCTGCCGCCAACGAGGCTCAGACGGACGGAAGCGAAAGTGAGCCGCGCGAGCCCGAGGAGAACCTCCCGGAGCGGGTAAGTGAGGGTTGGGCTGGGGGATCGCGGAGACCCCGGCGTCCCACACGCCCCTTCTGAAACTTGAGCCTCACACTTCACAAGCGGGAAGCCTGCTTCCGCCTGCAGAGCGCCCTGACGGTTCCTGGGCAGGCTTGGGGCTGCGTCCCGGGACCCCATACCCCTGCCCAGCCTTGTCTCTTGACCTTTGAGAGGGCGGCATAAGGAAGCCTGATCCCCTTTCCCTTGGCTTTAGTCCCTCCGAAGCCCCCTCACTCGCTCCTCGGGGCGGGGAGTAACCCTCTCCGGGGTCCGTACAGCTCCGAGCCAGGCTGGAAGGAGGACCTCTCCGCCCTAGGGTGTCAGCTTTTTTCACTGTCCCTGTGGGTAATAACTGAAGTTGGGGAGAAGGCGACTGCGTTCAGACTTCAAGAAAGCTGGGAGAATACCCATTTTCTGGGGGGAGCCCCAGGCGTGGGGATGGGTCGATCCCTGGGAGGTTCGCCCGAACTCTGTCAGCCTCCTGGTGTGTGTATCATTAACTTCATCCGGGCTGGACTTCAGCCTCTTGAAATCTACAGCGGCTTCTAATAAAAGAGAGGAAGCCCCAGCCTCTCTGAGCGGCGTGTGGGGGTGGGGTGCTGGGAAGAGAAGCAGAGACGACTTGGGGGTGGGTGGCTCCGCCACCCAGGAGGATTTATGATTCTCAGGAATGTGAGGAGTAAGCACTAGTTTGTATCAGGGAGGAGGAGGAGGAACGCTGGGGGAGGGAGCAGGCACATGGCCAGCAAGAGGCAGCAGAGCCCACCGCGGGCAGGTGGTCTTGCCCCAACCGGTGTTGCTTAGTCCAATGCCTGGACACTAAGAAGGTTGGGTGTCTTTGCCGGCATTTAGTCTTTCCTCCAAACTATCTGTTTGGATCAGCTGCAGGAGGGGCAGCTGGCAAAACAGGAGCTGTTGTACTGAGCCTCCTGTCCCCAGAGAGCATGGGAGGGCTAGATGCAGAGTGTGGGAGAGAGGCCTCTTAAGCATGCACCATTTCTCTACCTGATGGCAGCTTGGGACATGCTGTCTGTGGGGCCAGGAGGTCCTCCCTTAATAGCGAAATGGCAGAGTTGAGGACCACCTGAAAAGTGAGGTCACCAGGCTCACTGACCAGCCAGAGCCAGGTGCTGGCAATGCCGAGTCACTATATTCCCACACTTCCTTCCACTGCCAACTTGGCATTGGCAGGGAGTGTTAGTTGGGGCACCCCTGGCAGGGAGTTGACCCTGGGGATTTCGAACCTATGACCTCTGTTCCCAGGCATTAACCCGGTGTGAACTTTGAGCTGAGTCCATCAATTTGTCATTTTTCTTCCTCTCCTTTGGACTTTGGCACCCACACAATAATATCCCCACCACCACCACCAAGTTACAGTCATGTTCAGCTCCTCCCTTTGCCCTTTTGGTTCTACGGCTGGGTGCCAGAGTGCCTGGGGGAGAAGGTTCATGTAGAGGATGGCAGCAATTCACAGAGCCATCCAAAAAGACAGTGGGCTTGGGTCTCTTGCTCTAGGGGAGCCCAGAATCAGGTTTCCCCAGATGCTAGGGTGACACATGCATTTGCATGTGTTTCTTAGGCCAGGAGACAGGCATGTCATCACCACATGAGTCAGGCATTCTCTGAGAGTTGATCCTTCCATCCATAAAATGGGAGCACTCGAGATGCTTGGCTTCTCCAGAATTTTAGAAATAATGGAAGTGCTAGTAGATGCTAAATTGGGCATATTTATGAAAGGCATTTGGATCCCAGGTCTGTTCAACTCCTTCAGCTTTATTCATAGCTGTCCTTCAGCAGTGCTGAGCCTCTACTAGAAAAATTGCCATATCCTGATATACTGAGCTTACAGGTGACCTGCCCTGATTCTGCACAAAATGTCCATAAACGTGTGTGTGTGTGTCTGTGTGTGTTTCCTAAAATGCATTCTGGGGCCAGCGAGATAGCTCAGTGGTCTAGAGTGCCTGCTTGGACAAGCTTAGGCAACTGCAGAGACTGCAGTTTGATCCCAGGCACCACATGCTGTGCCAGCCCCACCCCCAGGGCAGGCTGAGCCAGCGATAAGAAAGTTAAAAATACTTAAAAATAAAGTGCATTCTGGGGCTGGGCATGATGACACATGCCTGTAATACCAACCCTGTAATCCCAGCACTCAAGAAGCTGAGGCAGTCTCAAAATAAATAAATAAAATAAAATGCATTGCTTCTACCTAAAGCATCCAACTGAGATCCACTAATTAGTTTCAGCCAGAATTTGCAGAGTGCAGAGTTCCAATATGTTCATCAGTGCTCATAAGTGAAGAAGGTAGGTGTGAAAAGGAGCTAGACAGAGATTGCTTGGCTGGGTAGCATCTTGTCTGGGGCGCCAGCCCAGGTCAGGAATGACACAGGAATAGTGGCCATTCCTGCTGACCTGTCTAGACCCAAGGAGGCAAGGGGGGACTTCCAGCTTCCTCCAGTGGTTTTCCCCCGCCAGCTGAGGGCAGGGAGAAGCAGAAGCAACCTGCCTTGCTGCTTCCTTGCTTAAAGCCCTCCTTCCAACCCCCATCAGAATAGGAGGAGGACCAAACCCTCGAACCTGGGACCAAAATGAGGGCTGGGCAGGTCTGAACCAGCTGAGCTGCACTGGCCAGGCTGCCTTGGCCAGGTTATTTCACTTCCCTGTGCTTCCATTTTCTCTTGTGTAAGTTGAGGCCGAAAGCAGTGACCTCACAGGGTTGTCAGGGTTACAGGCCGAGAGCACAACAGTCACTGTTTAATAGTTACCTGCTGTTCCACACCCTTTCCTTCCCTATCTGGCAGCCCCTGCTGACCCCCTCACCACACCAAAGGTCCGAATTCCATTCTAGCCTCTCAGCGGTCACACCCTGATATTCCTAAATCTGGGAATCTCTTCATCTGCACCAGCATACTCTCCACAACCACTCAGCTCCATGGAACCTTCTCTTGATCCCAGAGGCAGTGGTGACTTTTCCATTCTTGCTGCCCTTTGTTCTTGTATCTCTGGTTGTTTTGAGCCAGGCATTACTCCAGTCATCTCTTCACAACCTCTACTATGTGGTAACCCTAAGGATAACAACTGAGGTTTATTTGTGCAAATAGCCACAGTGTCATGCCAGGTCCAAGGTGGGGAGGTTCTCAGTAAATATCTTTTAATGAATGAATGAACACAGAACAGCTGTAAGGGGCCTTTGTCCTGGTTCATCTCAGTCCAGCACACCTGGGCTTGTTTGTACGTCCAGCACACCCAGGATTGGAATGTAGGTAGAACCTACTTACTCTTTCTTGCCTGCAAGCAGCTTCCATTTCAAAACACTCCAGCCAGGCCTAAGTTTGGGGGTTGGCCAGATCAGTATTTGAATCCCAGATGTGCTGATCCCTACCTCTGGAACCTGAGTGTGCATGGCTCCCTGCAAGCCTCAGCTTCCCCCTCTGTAAAATGGGAACACCAGCATCTACCCCCTCAGGGTTGCCGGGAAGATTACCTGAGATGACAGGAATGTGAAAGTTCCCAGCTTGAGGCAGGTTCTCCAGCCTTGACCCTGAACTTGATTCAGAGGGAGTATGGGCACCCCAGGAAGGTAGGTGGGTGGGCACAATTAGTTGGCAAACTGCCTCCTTTCCCAAACAACCAAGTTTCCACTTTGGTTGGTCAAGGCGGGGTTTGAGCTGCTGGGTACTTGGATTTCAAGCAGGCAAGCTTCCGTGGCGGTTAGGTGTTTTTCCAGCGTCCTAAATCATAAGCCCACAGATAAAACAGCAGAGCTCCTAGTTCTGCCTTCAGGCTCCTAATAAGTGAAATCAGCCATTCTGGAAATTATTCTCTTGGAGACTGAAAGTAAGTGACTTCCTTCTCCAGGAATCCCAGGTAGATAAGGGTCGTTTCCCAAATTCCCTATCTCAGGATAGGAAAGTGGAGAGTCAGTGCTTAGGGACTAGAGAGACAGGGGACACAGCCCAAGTTCTGTCACTGCTTGCAGCATCCTTACCTGCAGAAACCAGAGCTCTAGACCACTCTAACAGGTGTTCACCCGCTGTGCCTAGCTAAGGTAGAGTGGCCCACCTGGGAAGGACACTGCCTGCTGCTTGCCAGGCTGGGCATCTCTTTGATTTCCCCCACAGCAAGCCTGTAAATTAGGTATCATATTCTCCATTTGGTAAGTCGCTAGTATTTGATACATGACAGGTGTTATTGGAGGCTGGTAATGTGCTAAGTACTAAACATGCCTATGTCATTTATGCACATGGCCCACCCCATGCAGGTATTAGTCCCATTCTCTACCTGTGGAAACTGAGGTTAAGTCAGGTAAGGTGGCCAGCATCAGGACTCTCAGCTAGGGAGCACTCTGGCAAGACCAGGTATCTTGGTTCTCAGCCTTAACTGTAGTGTGTGCCCATCCTTCAGCCACACACATTGTGCCTGGCCTTCCAAATGAATCTCTACCCATTGTATTTTTTTCTTTTTTGGAGCGGAGGGGAGGTTCGAGATGGGTTTCACTATATAGTTTGCTGAGAAAAGAGTTCTCGGCTGGCCTTGAACTCACTGTGATCCTCCAGCTTCCCAAGTGCTGGGATTACTGGCTTGCACCACCATGCCTACCTCTCTATCCATTATATTCTAGGGCACACCATAACCATGACAGGAGCATCCATTCAGGCTGCTGGGGCACAGGATGGTAGCTCTGAGGTAGGGCATTTGCCTTGCATGCACAAGCCCCCTGGGCTGAGTCCTCAGCAGTGGGAAAAAAAAAAAAAATGAAATTCAGAGCACTTGAACCAATAGTAGGGGTCCAGATACCTGGTCTCTAATCGGAGCCAGGTGAGTACAAAGGCTGGGGGTTCTGGATGCTCTGTCTGCAGCAGTCCCTCAGCCCTGATGAAAACCTCCCAGAAGGGGTAGGCTCCTGTCCCCATCCTTCTCAGGGGCTGAGTCCCTGCTGTTGACTCTTGGACTCACTGCAGTGCCAAGAGCCTTCCCTGGAGGCTGGGCTTGGTGGCTGCCTGAACCTTCCCCTAGGGAAGGACCACTTGCCATGGCCACTGATGCCTAGGCGATACTTAGGTTCCTGGGTCCTAAGACGGCCATGTACTGTCTCACACCCAAGGTCAAGTCACCCCAGAGCAGCCTGGTAACATGCAGAGAAGACTGGCTAGGTTCAAGACCCACTCGCCTGTGGTGACTGAGGCGAGAGCCCTAACTTAGTCACAGAGCTCGGCCTTCTCAGCTTGCCGCCAAATCAAGGGACTAATAGAGCAAAGTTTGAGGGGTTTTAAAGGTGTGTTTGGGGCTGACTCAGACAGCAGAGTAGTTAAAATTGGGCCACATGCTGTCTGATGTGACTGCCACTGGGCACTTAAGGCTCCTGGCACCCATTCTGAGAGCTTTGTACTGCTCAAGTCTCACCCAAAATGCTCAGGACTAGAAAGTATTTTGGATATCAGGGTTTGGTTTTTTTTTTTTTGGGGGGGGGGCAGTGTTGTTTCTTTTTGTCTGTTGGTACCAAGAAGTAAACCTAGAGCCTCCATACTAAGCTACATCTCTAACCCCTTTTTTAAAATTTTATTGTAGTTACCCAGGCTGTGCTTAAACTTGTAATCCTCCTGCCTGTCACCCAAAATGCTGGGTTTACAGTCATGCATCATCCCGTCCACTTTTTTTTTTTTTTTTTTTTGGTGGGACCAGGGTTTGAACTCACAGCCTTGCACTTGCCAGGCAGGCATTTGTGCCATGGAGCTATCTCCTCAGCCCCTCACACCCAGCTTATACTTCATAATTTTTGTATTTTGGAACATTTGCATATATATCATGATCTGTCTTAGGGATGGGATGCAAGTATAAACACAAAATTCTTTTATGTTTTATACACACCTTATCCATAAGCCCTAGAATCAGTTTCATACAATATCTTAGTAATTTAATGTAGAAAACAATTTCATAACATATAATTTTCTATTTGCTGTGATATTGGTACCCTGAAACTTTCAGATTTTGGAGCATTTTGGATTTCAGATTAAGGTACCCTGTACCAATAAAATAAGGTTAATATATCTGAGTGTTTTGTTTTTGTTTTTGTTTTTAATGGCCGGCTCAGCCTGCCCTGGGGACAGGGCTGGCACAGCATGTGATACTGGGGATCAAACCGTGGTCCCTACTGCTGCCTAAGCTTGCCAAAGCAGGTGCTTTAGACCACTGAGCCATCCCACCAGCCCCAATATCTGAGTTTTTAAAAATAGATTATATGAGGAAACCTCATATTTTGGATACACTGGGTTAAGCAAGATATTAAATTTATTTTTGGTGCTGAGGATTGAATCCATGTTCTTTGTGCTTTACCACTGAGTTATACTTCTAACCACCACCACCACTTTTCCATGGCTACTAGAAATTTTTGAAATTTCACACATGCCTGACATACTTCTACTGTACCATGCTGTTGTGGATCTAAGTTCAAATCCTACCTTCTTTCACCCGTGCATACCTAAGCATTTTGCTCCATCTCTTTGAACCCGTTTCCTCATCTGTGAAACACAGCCAATAGTCCTCCCCTTGCAAAGTTAGAATTGGGTTCTATAAGAAACATAAGGCCTCTAGGACAGTGCCCAGCACATACTAACGGTTGAGTAAATGCTTCATTGTTGAGCCCAATTTCACAAGCTCTCTGAAGGTCTTTATTGAGAGATGATGGTGGAGTGTCTGCTCGCCAGGAGGGAAGGCATGGGACGGCCAGCTCTGGATGGTGGCCAGCCGGGCAGCAGCCCAGGTACCAGCCTGCTCCATCCCAAGCTTGTTCAGCCCTGGGAAGACTTGAGCCAAATTCTCCTTCACCGCCTCTGGTTGGCACTAGGAAATGACAGTACTAGCCAGAGGCAGGACCTGGCTCAGGGTTTCCCATCTTTGAGCTTATGTCACCTTCCTGATTTCCCCTGCCTGACTCCTGGAAAAGACCTTCCCCCTGGGAAACTGGAAGTATAAGCTTGAGGACTAGGGATGGCATCCTTTTTTGTAAGCAGAGGTGTCCCACATTCCTTGGCCTGTTCAGAAGCAAGAGGCGGGTGTCCCGTAGGGAACATCAGGTGGTATGAGGGTCGTAAAGCTCAGGCCACTAGTAGCCAAGCCACTGCGTCTGCCTCCAGACCTGGACGTTGGCCCAGTGCTTAAGCACCTTCCCATCCGACCCTAAGAATAATGTCCTGTGTTGCTTGTCACACAGCACCCTCAAAGCAGGTCCCACTGGCTTCCCTTTAAGAGCCTCACCAGGCCCAAGCCCATATCTCCAGACTTTGTGACAAGCTTAAGCTGCCTCCCAGAACAGCCATAGGTCTCCCTCCAAACTTAGCTCCTCCCTCTAGGGTCTCTGCTTTCTCCCCAGCACCTCTTGTTGCTTGGGCTGCTTTTCCTGTATGCAGCAGCAGGGTACTAGCCTTATTTCCATAAGTAAAAGAGCTCAGACCTGGGGCTGCACTGGGGGAAGGGCAGTCATGGGAGATGGGGGCCCCTTATTCCCAGTCTGGTGGTCTTCCTGTTCCCACAGCCCACCCCCTCTGGGTGGCCTTTGCAAAGTGATGAAGACCAATGCCAGCAGAAGCTGCCTGGTTATTTCTCAGTCCCATCACCATGGCATCAGCCAGGGAGGGGCTGGACCCAGTGGGGCGTTGGCCCCCAGCTGCCCACAGCCCTTCCCCAAGGAGGAGCAGGGAGCGGCCTGCTCCCCAGAGACCACATTGGGATTAGGGTATCGACTTTCCCCAGCTTTCCAGGTGGCTGCTGGTGACACCTATTAAATTCCTTGCCCTGTTGTTGTCCGCTGTCCGCCCCCTGGGCTGCGTGGGTGGAGATGATGGGGCAGACATTGGCCACTCAGTTTAGAGGAAGGTGAAGAACTGAGGGGGGAGGGCCTTCTGCCCATGAGGAGGGTTGGAGACCACTGTCTGGAGGTGAAAGTGAGCCTCAGGCCATCCTTACAGCCCTCCCCGCCCCCCACCAGGGCTTGAACTTAAGGCCTTATGCTTGCCAGGCACGCTCTTATTCTACTGAGCTATCTCCCAGGCAGGCCCCTTATGACCCTCTTTCAGCAACCCCTGCTGTGTGCTGCACCTCTTCTCTGGAGTTCTAAATAGATCCTGGTTTCTTCTAGACCTGGATCACATTAGGATGCTCCACACAGACGCAGGGGCTGTCCTTCCCTTGAAGTCTCCCCCTTACCTCTGGTGCTCTGTGCCCCTCCACCTTTCACCAGGGTGTGAGTCCCCTGCCTAGCCCTTAGGCCCACATCAAACCCGAGATGGCTTGGATTTTGCCACTCTTTATCCCCTTTCCCCAGGAGCAGGAGGACCTGGCAGCAGTGGCCCAGCTACACCTGGTGCTTCGTTCTTCCTCATCTTCCTGCTCGGTGCCAGGCCTGGAAACCCTGAGCCAAGCCCCCACATGGCCAGGGAGGGGTACAGGACTCCTGGCTCCACCCAGGCTGGGTGGGCCACCTGTTGGGCTGGCCCAGCAGTCGCAGTGGTACCTCCTGGTTATATCTAGGTGGCGGGGTAGGAGGTGCCGAGAGGGCTGCTCCCCTGGCAGTTCACCCTTTGTGAAGCAGAAGTCTCCGGAGACTTGGGAAGAGGGACTAACTGAGGCTGTTGTGTAACGATTATATGTTGGTTAGGGCTCTCTAGGGTTTTCAGTCCTCCTGTGCCGCCATCCTTAGACCCTGAAACTTCCAGTCACCCAGCAGGCAGTAGAGCAGGTCCCAGTACATGGCAAAAGGACACAAGTTTGGGGCAGCCCTGGAGCTTTGATGACACTTGTCACTAAGCAAAGGTACTTGTAGGACTTGCTGGGGCACAGGCAGGAAAACCTGTAGCAAGAGTCCTGGACAGCAAGGTGGGATATATAACAAAGCTAGTGAGCCCAGCCCTGCCAGGCAGGGCACACCAGAGCTCCCTGTCCCCTGGCCTGTTCGCAGCCACAGTTCCAGCCCAGGCATGCTTACTGCCCCGTCACCAAGGCCAGCCTTATCCCTGTGCACAAGCTGCAGCAGCAGCTGCAAGAGGCCTTAAGCACCCGGAAGGAAGGCTGTGGTTTCATCACCTCCCAGGCTGCCTCCTTGCAGGGGCGGCAACCATTGCCACTGACCTTCCCTGTGTCATCGTTGTTGCCTGCTGGGTCCTTAAAGACCAACTGACAGTGTGGCCTAAGGAGCCTAGGTCCCAGGTCAGATGTTTTGCAGCTCTGGCTATGTAATACCAAGAAATGGGCTTGATTTCTCTTAAGTCTCTGTTTCCTCATCTCAGACACAACGGGCAAGTCCCAGCCGTGTTGCTATGGGAAGACTTTGAAGTAGGGCACCACAGGGAGAGCTGGAGAAGGACAGAGCATTAGAGGGTCCGCTCCCCATCGCTGGGACTTGCCCTCTGCCTTTCTCAGGGCGAAGGACCAGATTACTATGGATTACACAGTGTGGCTGAACCAGAAAGCCAAGCCAGTCCTGGTGGTGTCGACTGGTCAGACCTGTTCCCGCTCACCTAGGCAGCCGCGGGGGAAGGGCTGGCTGGCAGCTCCGTGGCTGGATTAGCTAGAGGGGAGAAGAGCCGCATTCACTCCCAGAGCAAGATCTCAGCAGCAGGGGTGTGGGAGGGGTGAGGAACAGGATGTCCAAGGAGAACAGGTGCCAGTACCTCTCTGGGTCTCCACTATTTGAGGTAAGGAGCCCCTAGCCCAAATTGGCTAAGCCAAATCGCATGGCTAAGCCATGTCACCCTTTCTTCCTCTCTTAGGCTATTGCAACAATACAAAAGACCTGCCTACAGAAGAAAAAAGTCTCCTTCCCGTCCCCTACCCCAAAAGACAGGGGGTAGGGTCACATCTCTGCCTATGGCAGCTATCTCCTGGGGCTGGCCAGTCAGGGCCTCCCGCGAGACCTCCCCTCCACTCCTTCCCACCCCTCCCTTACCTCCACTCCCAGCTGGGGATTTGGGTTTCAGATCAACCTGGCACACTAGCCTCCCCCACTCGTTCACTGCTCAGCTTCACATGACTGCAGCAGTATTAAGGACAAAGATAAAGTCCAGGTATGTGCAGGGACTCAAGGGGAGAGAGGGTTCCCACGCATGTAATTATCTCCTTGGGCCTCACAGCAGCTCCCAGAGGTAAGTGGCACCCACAGTGGCCTGTAAATGAGGACCCTGAGGCTTGGAGAAGGAAATAACATGCCCCAGGTCACACAGCTCCGTAAGCAGGGGAGCTCATTGCCTGCTGGTCGTGGTGATAGCCTGGGGCTACCAAGGTGGACAGCAGCCAGTGTCCGGCCCCAGGCCCAGGGTCGGGGAGGGGAAGAGAAAGGCGCCGCGCGGTCCTTCTGTCATGCATGAGTCCTGGGGCTGAGGCTTTGAAACTGAGTTGCCTTAATTAAGTTGGAGAGAGGGTGGTGACAAACTGCTTCTAGGCCAGGTGTCAGAAATCTGTACTGTTCCTTATTAGTAGGTCATTCTTCCCAAGACTCGACCATAGGTACTGCCTTTGGCCCAGCCATACTTTTCACAGCCTCCTCTTTGATCTGGCTCCTAGGGCTTGGTGGCAGGGGCTCTGGGTTCTGTCACCATCTGCATCCTCGGCTGGACCTAGAGCTCCTGAGGATGGACATGTCCAGGACCCCTCACTGGGCCACCCGTCTGGTTTTAGTTATCTAGTTCCTCCCAGCTCCCTTTGAACTGTACTGTTTGGCCTGGTGGGGACAAAAAAGGAGCTTGCATGGGTGAGGAAAGGCTTTACTGTAAATATGCTGGCTGGCTTTCAGTAAATACCTGCCCCTTCCTCCCCAGGTGGAGAACAAGTAGGAAGGGCAGGGGTCCTTCATCCCTGTCAGCCAGGCTGATAGATGCCCTGCCATCCCTCCTACCCCAGGGCCGCTCTGAGTCACTGATGAAGCAGGACAAGACTAAAATAACTTGTGAACCCCTTACATGACATGGGGGAAGGGACTTGAGAGCTGAACTTCCACCAGCCCCATTCCTTATTTACCAGCAGAGCAAACTGACCTGTGCACCCAGGGCCCCGACAGCCTGCTGAAGTGCTTAGTGTTTGGCGGGTCACCTGCACCCCCTGCCTCCCCCCAAAGCTGGAATTCCATGGAGGATCAAAGCATAGTTACATCATTCCAAACCTCCGGTACTGGGAGAGGCAGAGTTGGGTAGAGGACAGGGAAGGTCTTGGGTCATTGTGGGACGGCCTCTCATTTATCCCTACAGCTGGAGCTTCGGCCTCGGATCTGTTTCATGAAGAAGGGCGCCAACGGCTATGGCTTCAACCTGCACAGTGACAAGTCCAAGCCAGGCCAATTCATCCGAGCAGTGGACCCAGGTTCCCCAGCCGAGGCCTCTGGGCTGCGAGCCCAAGACCGCATTGTGGAGGTAATATCCTCACCCTTCTCTGCAGACTCCTCCATGCTCCTCTTTCCTGGTCCTTAGCTCTTCGGGTTGCCATCGTACCCTCAGCCCATGGGGTGTAACCAACCCATGGATGCTGGGTGGGTGATTGGGTACCTAGGTGAATAGGAGGAAAGTAGGTCATAAAGGGACTGGGAGGCTGGCTTCTTGTCTACTGTCTCTCCTCGGAGACCTTCTACACTGAGCAAGCCCTCTACCCATTTATCCACAAAGATGCCACTGTGAGCTTCCCTGCCACCTGAGCACTCCACGAGCCAGGCATGGGGCTGGGGACAGATTCCACCCTGAGTCAGGCTTGAGCTATACTTTGCTCTTCAGCTGTATGCCTCACGAGGGAGGAAACGTGAACTATATGCTTGGGTTGGTCCCACAATCAGAGTCTGAGAACCTTAGTGCCAGAGATCAGCTCTCTCCAGAGGTCTCATTTTCCACGTGAGAAAAGGGAGGAAGTCAGAGGAGCACCCAGGCCTGGCCTCCCAAGCCTCTGTCCTATCCCTCACAGCTGTGTTTGTTTAGTCTCTGTCTGGATATTTTCTTTGGCTTTTCGCACATGTCCTGCCTCCCGCTGACTGTCAAGTGGAAGGACTGCTGGCCTCGTTGAGAACCATGCAGGCTGAGGAGGCCCCAGGATCCTTCTTGCTGTCCCCCATACAATTGAGACCTGTGCCGCTAACACCCACCCCGCCCCTTCCTATAGGTGAACGGGGTCTGCATGGAGGGCAAGCAGCATGGGGATGTGGTGTCTGCCATCAAGGCTGGTGGGAATGAGACCAAGTTGTTGGTGGTGGACAGGGAAACCGATGAGTTCTTCAAGAAGTGCAAAGTGATCCCATCTCAGGAGCACCTGGATGGTGAGTGACTGGCACAGCTGGGTGCCCCTAAGTCACAGCCACAGCAGACTTTGCTGTGTCGCAGCTGTGGGGTGGGCAGCATCCTACAGGGTGGCTTTGACTGCCTTTCCTTCTCCTCAGGATGTGTCAGTGGGAGTGGGAAGAGGAAGGAAGGATGGCTGGTGGTTTTCAGAGGTGGTGTGTGAGGTCCAATGGCAGGTGGGACAGAACAGCGCCTCAGGATCCCCAGCCTAGGGCATAACGCCAAAGAGTAGTCCAAGCTCCCTTCAGCCCATTCTCAGGGCAATGCCTGTGCCACGAAAGGGTTAATTCTGGGGTGGCCTCCAGCCTGTACTGGGCAGATCAGAGTCCAGTGACGGGCTGGAGCTCCCCCTCCCTTCTGTCAAGGTTGTCTTGGAAACGAAGGAGAGCAGTGGGTCCCCTTCAGTCTCTGGGCCCCTGCCTTCCCCCTCCCTCACTCCCCCTGCCAAGCCTGGCATTTCTCCCTGCCCAAGCAGAGCCAAAAGGGGGCCCCAGGACAGGAGGGGTTAAGCAGCCTCTGTTCCCTTGCCTGGACTTTTTCTCTGTGAAGATGGCTCAGGGTGTGGGGTGCCTTGAGCCATCCTGAGGGTGGAATGTCTTTGGACTTTGCAGTGGGTGAGGCCTCTGCAAAGGTCAAGGCTATATTTGTGGGAGGGGGTCCACATGACTCACATCCTGAGGTAGAGGAAACCAGTGAGGCAGGCCCATCTCTGTCTCACCTGATCCAGGGTCCCAGGGACTCCTAGAAGAGGGGGCATCTTCCAGAAGTCCTTAGCAGTCTCTGGGCATGGGTGTGGGGAAGCGGGGGCTCAGCTCTTCTCCAGGTTCATAGAACCCCAGTAATTCAACAACCACACGAGGCCCAGAGAAGCCCCACCTTGTTTTCGGGGATCTGGTATGAGGGACATAGCTGACGCCTGGACCCTGCTCAGCTCCTCAGATATTTCCAGCCTCATGGAGAGGCCCAGAGGGAGGGGAAAGTGAGTGTCCTACAAGTCTCCTGCCCTCGGTCATAGGGAGGCTAGAGATGTCAGGGGAGGAAAAGGTGAAATCGGGTGTACACAGCTAGGTCTGGACCAGTGAAAAGAAAAAGAAAAGATACACATGAATTATGAAAGCCAAAGGTTCAGAAGAAACCCACCTGGGTTTAGGCCCCAGAAGTGGAACTTCTCCCACTGTAGCCATGGGGAGGGCACTGACCCTGGACCTGGCATCTCTCCTGCTGCCCTCTCCTGCCCCTCATTTCCAAAGAGCAAGTGGGGCTGGGCTTGTTTTCTCTCCACAGAGGCAGCTGCCAACCGTAATCTTGGGTGTGACCCTAATACTGCTATAATGTCACTGTCACCTGGGATGCATGTGAACAGTGTTAGGGCCCAGGCCTGTCCCTGGGATCTGTTTTTCACAGGCTTCCCAGGTGGGAATTCAGCAGTAAGCCTAGAATGTCACTCCGTCTAGGACAGTGTTTTTCTAGTTGCTCGTGGCCCAACAATAACTCCTGAGATCAGTTTATTAGAAACAAGTCCCCCATTTTTTTTTCTTTTAACTTTATTTATGTTATGGCCAGCTCAGCCTGCCCTGAGGGTGGGGCTGGAGTGGCACGTGGTGCCAGGAATCAAACCTCAGTCCCTGCGGTTGCCTAAGCAGGTGCTTTAGACTGCTGAGATATCTCACCAGCTCAGCCAGTACATTTTTTAAAAATAAAATTTAATAAAAACTATTAAAAAGCATGGCATTGTAGTGGGATACTGTTTTGTGGCACTCTGCTATTCACACAATCCTTTGTGTATCCTGGGTTATGCAAATGTCAGACTTCTCTGCAGTGGGTAGCAGTCAAGTTTTAACCACTGACCTCGGGTGCAGGATCTGATGATCTGGCTGCTCTCCCACCACTTCTGGCCTCACCTGCTCTCCTCCTCCTCTAGGTCCCTTGCCCAAGCCCTTCACCAACGGGGAGATTCAGAAGGTAAGGGTTGCACTGTACCTGCTCATCTGGCCCTGACCCATGGAAGTAGGGACCTGTCAAGCAATGGTATGCTTAGGACAGCCCCTGAGCTCCAAGATATAAAACAGTAAATCTTTGCTCCTGCTGAGGGCCAAAGCTGTCACTCCAGAGAGGCCTGGCAAGGCCACTGTGCAGGCCGCCATCCTGGGTGCCTGGCCCCCACCTCCAACTCCCCACCATACAGAAGAGGCCATTCTTCCCCCCAAGAACAGAGCTCTAGTGTCTGGCTGTGCACTGCCAGCCCTGCTACTTCCAGTCTGGGTTGGAAGAACAAAGCCCCTCCTCCCCTGGCAGAAGGAAAGGGGGTAAGGCTGGGGAAGAGACAGCAGGCCAGGTGCCAGCCAGATACACGGGTGGGACCCAGGAAGGGGATGAGTGCCAAGCTAACGCCCCAGCCAAAGCCTTTGCTCCTGAACAGGCCCGCATGGTCAGGCCAAGAACAGGAGTGTACAGGGTCTCCTTTTTTCTCAAGGGTTTGTATCAGGGTGCCAAGCCTGATACCTTCTGTCATCCCATCGATGGGTCTAGAATATCCATCTTACTCCAAGGATCTGCTTGGCCGTTTGGTATTCTAAAATGGGTAGGCATGCAGGAAGTTTGGGGAGCACCACCTGTGTCCCCCACACCTATCAGTGAGGCCCTGGTATACCCAGGCTCCAAGTTCATTCCATAAAAGCTGCAGCAGGGAAGACTTGGAGCAGTTCAGCCAATCCTCGCTTCATCTGCAACCCTCCCACTAAGTAACAAATGGGACCAGGCTACCTTCTGATCCTTCAAGGAATGTAGAAATTAAAGCTGGAATTTGGTAGGTGACTACGGTGTGAGCCGCACTTCTCAGACAGGGCCTCCAGCTTTCCTGAGCAGTAGTCTCCTGCTCCTTGCCCTGCCGGCCCACACCCCTTTTCTCTGTGTCAGGAGAACAGCGGTGAAGCCCTGGGTGAGGCAGCCTTTGAGAGCCCCAGGCCAGGGCTGGCAAGATCCGCCTCAAGCGATACCAGTGAGGAGGTAGGCCAGCCTGGCGGGGGTTGGCACTGGGCTATGGGACACCGATTCCCAGGCCACTTTGGTTCCTGGCACACCAAGCTGCCCTGGAGGTCACATGCTGAGACGTGTTCTGTTCTTGTGACCCGGCTTCCCTGGGCACAGCCTCAAGGGAGCCGGCTCACCCAGGCTGAGAACCAGAGCCTCCCAGGCACTTACTCCCAACTGTCTTAACTCCCATTTCTCTCTATAGTTCAGTTCCCAAGACAGCCCTAAGAAACAGGACTCCACAGAGCCCTCGTCTACCTCTTCCTCCGACCCCATCCTGGACTTCAACATCTCCCTGGCCGTGGCCAAAGAGAGGGCCCACCAGAAGCGCAGCTGCAAGCGGGCCCCCCAGATGGACTGGAACAAGAAAAACGAACTCTTCAGCAATCTCTGAGCACCAGTCCAAGGCAGCCCAAGGCTGGGGAAGGGCCCAGCCTGCAGCCCATCCATCCTAGCCTCCCCACCCCCACTGCCCACCAATCAATGTTCCAATCAGCACCAGCACCTCCCTTCATGATGAATCTGATTATCCTAGATACTTCCTTCTTCCTTTAAGGTGTTTCTGTCTTTTCCCAATGAAAAAGCAGATTCTTCCCCTTCCTGAGGACTTTCTCCCACCAGGTGACCCCTTGCCACTCAGCCTGAGACATCACTGGGACTTACACCAAGCAAGGAAGGACCCTGGAGCCACATGCTCACATGGGACCACTGGTCCAGATCATAATGAAGGAACTGATTTCTGCAGCCACTGCTTGCAGTGGGCAGGGTGCCCTTCATCCTGGGAATTGTGGTTTGGGTATCTGCTGATTTTTCTCTTTTTTTTAAGAGTACAGTATCAAGAGTTCAAAAGTATTTTTGTTTCTTTGATTTTCCTGGTTATTAACATCTGAGGTACAGCAGCAGCCTCAGCCTTAAATTTTTGTTTCTAGTCTCGCTGTTAGAGACCTGGGCAGCATGGGGAGGACCTGGCTGTCCCGCCATCCCTGAGCCAGGCACCATCACTGTAAAGAAACTGCTTCAGAAACCAAGCCTGTTCCTCTCTAGTCAGCCTCTGAGTCTTCCTTTAAAGCTGTTCTTTGGGGTTCACCATCCACATGGAAAGTAGGAAGTGGTGCAAGTGTGGCCAAGTGACCTCTGGCTGGGAGGAGGAGGCAGCAGGAAGGGCCATCTAAAGGCGCCCCGCAGCCCCAAGGCGGTGCCTAACCAGAGGGCCTGGCTTCCACAGCTGCCCCAGGAGCCCCACAGGGACTAAGAACGATCAGTGCTAGCTGTTCCAACTTGCTGTTACCATGTAGATGCAAGGACAGGTATAAGGCCACCCTGGGGACATGGGAGGTGGTGACGGGCTCTGAGGTTCCCTCTTCCCAAGGGTGCCACAAGTGTAAAGCTGGGCTTGGAGCTGGAGAGTTGGCCAGAGGATGGACCAGGCTGAGCTGGCACCGGATATTTTATCCTATCTGGCCACTGATTAGAGGGCGTTTCTCTAGCACTGGGGAAGAACAAACTGGTCCACTGAGCCCCAACATAAGCTGTATGACAAAGTGGGAGGGAAGGGCAAGGGCAAAATGCAGGTCCAAGTCCAGGTCCCCTATACCTCAGGACCTAGGGGCACATCCTAGGGTAGCCTGAGCTGCAGACCAGAGGTCCTTAAAAGGGAAACTGGCCCTGGGCTACCTCCAGTCAACCCGTAAGAGCACTGAGAACCAGGTTGCTGGGCTGAGGGGTAGGGAAGATTGCAGCCCTCAGAGTGGAGGGAAGTTAGGGCCACTCTTATCTGGCCATCTGGTTCTTTAGGGTTTGGATTTCACTAGCCTCAAATGGAACCATCCAGAACCCTTATCACAGCACTCATCGTTCTGTGTCCTGCTCCCTTTACCCAGCCCACGACTGGCCCTTTGACCCCAGGTAGAGTGCCCCCCCCCCGTTGCCCCACTGGGTTTGGAAGGGCTGCTCCCTGCCTCTCCTGGGTGGAGAAGCCCCAGGACCTTTGACTGCTTAGGCTAGAGACAGGGACTGGTCTGGTCTGGGTGGCTAGAGGAAACTCCAGTCGCTGCAAGGCTACAGCAGAGTGCAAAGGGAAACACAGGAGCAACTGAAGCCATCTTAGGCTCAGAGGACTGGGAAGACAGCTTAAGTGCCTGTCTGGCAAGCATAAGGTGCTCAGTTTGATCCCCATTCAGATTAGATTGTCGGGGCTTTCAGGTTAGATCAGAGTTTAAGCACCTGTGCAGGCAATCTTAGGCACAGGGGATGGCAGTTCAATTCCCAGACCCACACTTAAGGCAGCCTGAGCCAGCCCCCACCCCACCCCCCCAAAAAATCCATCAGGCTCAGGTATTTGTCAGATTCTACAGAATTTAAGCTGTAATCAATCAGAGGTGACAGGGGCTCCATGTCAGTATGTGGAGCTGGTTTCCCTTTCAAAGATGCCCCATCAGCTGCCATCTATAACTGTATTTTGGAAACATGCATAGCCTTTCTTTTTTTTTTTTTTTTTTTTTTTGTGCGGAACTGGGGATTGAACACAAGTCCTTGTGCTTGTTAGGCAAGTGCTTATTCTACTGAGCTGTCGCCCCAGCATAGCCTTTCTTGATGGACCACCCCCAGTGAAGTACGAGAAAGGAGTAAATGGTTTTCTGAGGGGACCTGGTACACCTGCCAAGTCTCAGTAGCCTAGCTGTCCCAAACCTGTGCCACCACTGCCCCCTCATGGGCAGGCCAGGTACAGCAGTCTAGAGCTGATGAGATATGCAGGGTCAGGGGCTGGTCCCCCTGATTGGGCTGTTGAGTGGCTTTTCTCTTGGAACCAGCTGCTCAGTAGGAGGCTCATTAGCAGGGTACACTCCCAACCTCAACGAATTTGTAGACACAACTTATTCCTCTGCACTTAGGGCTATTTGACTCTAATGAAGCAGGAGCAAGGGGGCAGGGCTGGGCCCCACACTCCCTCACCAGTTCACCTCCTGCCTTCCAGGGTCACATTGGCCTACTGCTGCCCACAGAACTGAACTACCTTTCCCAGGGTGGGTGTTGATACTGAGCAGGTAGTTCACACAGGCCAAATGCAGACAAGGGAGCTGGCCAGCCCAGGGCTTTACTCTCAGGATGGCAGCCCTGGGCAGTGCCTCTGGTCTCAAAGAGGAAAGGCCTGTCATCCCCATTACACTGTGCCCTTCCCAGTAGATTCTTGCCATGTACTCCAGGGGCATCTGAGTCAGTTTGGCAGAGAGGTAAGGAGAAGTCAGTTGAGTCATTGCCAGCCAGGAAGAGGCCAAGGCAAACCCAGCCCAAATCTGAAGGTTCCTGAGAGAGGACTCACAATTTGGAGCTGGGACCAAAAGGCCTATATATACATCTCCCACAAAGAGCTCTGATCCTTGGAGTGGCTGGCCCCAGTGCCCAGCCCCTATAGAGTTGCAGCCAGGGCTGGGCTGTCACTGGTGCTCTGCAGACCCATCTCTGTAAGCCTTCTCTTCCACATGGCTGGTCTGAGCCAGAAGCCACTGCCGTTCAGGCTCGCTCATTGTCAGTCTAAGTATCACCTCCTGGAAGATGCTGTTCAGAGCCACCTGCAAGAGCCAGAGATCAGGGTCTACCAAGTGGCTCATGAGTTCTAACACCACCAGCCCCACCACCCAGACCCTGGCTTGCCCAGCAACCTCCTTACCTGCTCAAAGTGAAGCTTTTGGAACATCCGGATGCTGGGTTCATTTCCTTGACCAATTTTTGCCTCAAATTTGGTCAGACCTAGCTTGGTCACTCCTCCAGATATAACAGGGAGAGGGACAAGCAGCAGGATGAAGCTTCTATACTTCCTGTCCCCATTTGCAGGAAAGGCACCTGGCACCCTCCCTCAGGGACCTAGCCATTTTTCCCCACTACTCTACCCACCACTCAAGAGCATCTTACCATAGGACATCATCAGGAGAACAGCCTCAGTGCCGAAGCCCTGGCCCCTGCAGCTGGGCTCTAGGACAAAGAGCAACACAGTGGCTGACACCAGGGCCATGCTCCAGTGTGTGACACCCTGTGAGGTTGGTGCTACTGTTACATTCTGCACACAAAGAAGAGAGGCACTCAGACGTGAAAGAACATCCAAGGGTCATGCTTGCAACCAGCAATCTGACTCCAAAGCTGACCCCTTCACCTTAGTACACTACCTTGAAGGAAAGGGCCCCTGGGGGAAGTTGAGAAACAGGTCT
>PVJA010020774.1:0-36520 GCA_004027025.1 Myocastor coypus | reverse complement strand
TTCCCACATCAGGAAAGCAGAACAAGCTCAAATAAACAGCCTAACTTCAAACTTCTAGAAAAAGAATAAACCAAACTCAAAGCTCACATAAAGAAGGAAATTACAAAGGTAAGAGCAGAAATTAATGCCATAGAGACACAATACAAAGAAAACCATGAATTACAAAGTTGATTCTTTGAAAGAATAAAAAGAAGAAAGAAGAAACCCACATTCAAGCAAATAGATATGAAAAGGGGAAAATTACAATGGGTCTCACAGAAATCTAGGAGATCAATACCTGCTATTAGAACCTATATTCTAATAATATGGAAAGCACAGAAGAAATGGACAGATACCTAGACACAACCAACTTGCCAAAACTAAATCAAGAAGATATAAAAGTTCTATCTGATATCAGCCAAGAAATAGAAATGTAACTAAAAATTTGCTGACAAAGAAAACTCCAGGCCCTGGTGGATTCACTGTCGAATTCTCTAAGAAATTTAGAAAAGAACAAGTGCCGCTAGTGTTAAAGCTCTTTAAAGAAACTGATAGAGAAGTAGCACTTTCAAAAACATTCCTGGAAGCAAGCATTACCTGATTCCAAAACTAGAGGAGAACCCAATCAAAAAAAAAAAAAAAAAAAAATCTCCAGGCCTATCTCCTTAATTAACATAGATGCAAAAATCCTTAATAAAATACTGGCAAACAAAACGCAGCGACTGATCAAGAAAATTATACATCAGGACCAAGTGAGATTCATCTCAGGGATGCAGGAATGGTTCAACATATGCAAAGCACTAAATGTAATGCATCATATTAACAGAATCAAAGACAAAAATCACACAATCTTCTCAACAGATTCAAAAAAGCATTTGATAAAGTCATTCATTAATGATTAAAAAAAAAACCTACAGAAAATTGGAATAGATGGCCTTTACCTCAATCTTGTAAAAGCTACCAACAGCTAATATATTAAACTGTCAAAACCTGAAAGTTTTCATCCTAAAATCAGGAAAAAGACAAGGATGTCCATTATCACCACCCCTACTTTACACAGTTCTTGAAACATTAGCCAGAGCAATTAAATAAGAGGAAAAAATTAAATAAATAAATATAGGAAAGGAAGAAGTTAAATTTGTATTTGCAGATGACATGAAGCTCTCCACAGAATACTCAGAAACTCCACCAAAAACCCTTGTAGATCTCATATCAAATTCAGTAGTGTAGTGAGACATAAAATGAACAATCAGAACTTAATGACATTCCTGTACATAAGCAACAAACTCACAGAGAAATTAGGAAAGCATATCTTTCCCCATAGCATCTAAAAAAAAATGCAATACGTGGAGTCAATATAACAAATGATTAAAAGATCTGTACAGTGAAGATTATAGTGCCCTAAAAAAATGAGATCAAAGAGGATTTCAGAAGATGGAGATATGCTTTGCTTTGGGACAGGAGGAGCCAACATAATGAAAAGGACACTACTCCCAAAACTATTATATAGATTTTACACAATCCTGATCTAAATATCATTAGCATACTGTTCAGATTTAGAGAAAACACTCCTAAAATCTATTTGGAACCAGAAGAAACATAGATCAGCAAAAGAAATCTTGGGCAACAAAAGCAAGTCAAAGGTATCACAATCCTAGACCCAAAACTATGCTATAAAGCTACTATAACAAAACCAGCATGGTACTGCCAGAAAAGCAGCCCTGAGGATCAGGGGAGTAGAGCAGAGGTGCAGGTGCTACCCCAAGCACCATTCTGTCTTTGACAAAGGAGCCATGTGCTCCCTAGAGGAAAGACAGGCTCTTTAATAAATGGTGCTGAAAAATCCAGCTCTCCACATGTCAAAGACTAAAACTAGACCTATGGCTACTACCATGCACTAAAGTCAAAATGGATCAAAGACTTAAGTATTAAAATAGAAACACTAAATTTGCTGGAAAAATAGCAAAAATCTTAAAGACATAGATGCAGGCAGGATTTCATGAACAAAACCCAGACTATAAGGGAAATATTATAAAAAATCAACAAATGAGTTCCCACCTTATTAAAAAGCTTTTGAACAACAACAAAATCACCAACATAGTGACAACACAAAGAATAGGAAAAGTTATAGCCAGTTGTTGAACAAAAGTCTTATATTTAGCACATATAAAGAACTGAAAGAAATCAGACCTCACAAATTCAGTGACCCAATCTCAAAATGGACATGCAAAATTATATACATTTCTCAGATGGAGAAATAGAAACAGCAAATAAATATATCAAAAATTGTTCAACATCATTGATCATTTGAGAAATGCAAATTCCATCTCGCCCCAGAAAGAACAGCTTCTTTGCCTTGCACAGTACTATTTACTTTTTCAGGTTCTTACACTAGGAAGACAGTAGGATGTTTACTTATGCTTTTAAGAATACTTCATGTAAGATCTACTCTCTTAATAACATGTTTTTGTGACACTAGGGACTGAAGTCAAACTTTTGCACCAAAGGACAAGCCCAGCCCTCCCTTCACCCTCCTTTTCAGGCAAGATCTCACTAAATTGCTAATTTTTCTGAGCAAGGTTTGAACTTGTAATCCTACTACCATAATCTTTCAGAGTTGAAATTATCTTAGCAAAATTTTAAATAATTAACATGAGGAAATTAGCTAAAGGTAATATGCTCTATAGAATGTCTTATTAGCCAGATATTCACTGTAATAAAAACTTTGTACTCTCTGACCAACACCCTCCTGCTTTCCACTGCCCTGGTAGTAACTGTCTTGTTCTTTGCTTTCTAAGCCTGAACTGACACTGCAAACCACAGGGAAGTAGTGTCCTAACATTGGCCTTGGCAGTGCCGTGCTGCATATGATGCCAAAAGCATAGGCAACAAAATCAAAAACAGAGCAGGGGAACTGTGTCAGGCCAAACGGCTTCTGCATAGCCAAGGGAATGTCGCCAAGGCTCTAACGGCACAGGGTCAGGGGAAGCATTTGTAAACCGCATCTACTAGGCCAGCGGTTCTCAACCTGTGGGTTGTGACCCCAGCGGGCGTTGAATGACTGAAACACAGGGATCGCTTAAGGCCATTCCGAATCATAACTGTAGCAAAATTACAGTTTTGAAGTAGCCACCAAAATTATTTTTTGGTTTGGGGTCACCGCAACATGAGGAACTGTATTGCGGGGTTACAGCATTAGAAAGGTTGAGAACCACCGTACTAGGCACTAGTATTCAAGCGTACAAGCAACTCCAGAAATGGCAAGAAAACCCCATCACCCCATCTTAAAATTGAGTAAAGGACATGGGCACAAATGGTTCATATGAAGAAGTACTCAGCAGCATGAATAATCAGAAAGCTACAGATCAAAGCAGGAATGCACTATCACCACATGCGTTGTAGAACATCTGTTATTTGAAATACCATTCAAGGTAGGAAGTGTGGGCAAGGACATGGAGAATCACAGTAACTTGTTTGCCGTGGGTGGGTGCGTGAGCTGGACTGGCCACGCTGGAGCATGCTCCGGAGGCTCCTGGGACAACCAAAGCTGGAGCCGCCACGCGACCCAGCTGCTGTGCTGGGGATGCCAATCAGCACAGTGTGTAACACTGCCGGCCAGTACGTCATGTGTCCAGAGGGCTTCGCACGTGCAGAGCTGCTACAGCGTCATTTACAGCAGCCAAGGATAGGCGGCAGATTCACAGGTGAAGAGCCGAGGTGTAGGTACGGAAATCGTGGTTCCAACGGCTGCCCCTGATCTGTGAGGTCTCTTCCAAGGTCCTTAGCACGTGCTTCAAACTGTCGGTAGTGCCAAACTCGATGTAATTTTTTGGGGGGTGCAGGTTCTTACTGCACAGCTCAGACTCGCCTCACAGTGATCCTCTGTCTCAGCCTCCCCAGCACTGGGATTAGAGGCGTGTACCACCACGTCTGGTTTCAGGGGCCAGCTCCCCACAGGGCCAGCAAGCATGCAGTGCCAGGGGTCAAAGCCAGGTCTTTGCCCATGCCAGGAAGGTGTTAGACCACCAAGGTATCTCCCCAGCCTTTTATGTAATATTTCTCTATATTATAAACGTCTGTATATGTGAGACAAAGTTTAATTTATAAATTAGGTACAGTGAGATTAATATCAATAATCACAAAATGATTATGATAATACACTATAATAAAAATTACTTAAACAGCAATTATAGGGGCTAGGGAGATAGCTCAGGGGCACAAGTGTCTGCCTGGCAAGGGCAAAGTCCTGAGTTTGGTCCTGGTTCCTCAAATAAAAAAACTTAGGAATATCTGTCTCCAGAATTTTCCATTCAACATATTTGGACTGAAGTTGACTGCAGATATCTGATGCCATGGAAAGAAAAGGACCTGTAAGGGAAGAGGTGCATATTCATATACAGTGGAATATTGTCCAACCTTTACAGAGAAGGAAATTTCAGCATTTTTACCACAGAGACAAATATGGAGGACGTCATGCAAGTAAAATAAGCTGACGCTGAAGGACGAATGTCAACAGGGTCCCTTCACCTGAGACAGCATCTTGCCTTCCCAAAGACCTCGGGGCAACTACCTCATGCTTCCTAACTGCTTCCCTGACCCACCATGGACCGGGCTTGGTAGTAGTTTACAATGATTTATCAAATCTGGGGATTTTAAGTCACCTCCAAACTAAAACGCGAACAACCCCCCGCCCCAGTCTGACTGCTTCTACTGAGCTGTTGCCCTGGGAAGCTGACAGCTCTGACGACAGCTTCTCCCTGCTGTGTGTGAGAGGCAGAGATCAAAGCCCGGACAAGGAGATCCAGATGCAAATTAGCTGTACAAATAAATGTCCTCATGGTCTGAACATGCTTGCCACCTTCTAGTTCTAAAACATCTGCTCCTCTTGCATTACTCCCGCTCCCTCTCTTCCAGTAACAATTGGCAAATATATGATTGATATATATATTTATATATTTGTTGTTTTTCTCGTTTGAAGAAGGCTTTCCACGGTGCCAGGATGCAAGGCGTCTGTCATTGTTGGAAGCACTAAGAGTGTGATGGTGATGGCTTTGCCGTCTTAGCTACTCCGGAACTGGGATCAGCTAATGAACTAAGAATGAGACCTAACTTAGAAAAGAGAATTCCTGGTGCACAACGAGGATCACGACAGGCCAAGGAGGTCCCATGGAGGTCCACCTGCTCCTTTATCCTGCAAGTCAAGGGCTGGTCCCTGGGCAGGAGTATTGGGTGATGGCAGCAGGGTAGAAGATATCCTCTAGGCAAGGGTACTTAATTAGACAGATGAAGTCTCCCAGGTGGTCCCTGGCCAAGGCCAGAACCTCCATCTCTCTTCTTCCTGTGGAACAGTCCACCTTGGGTGGAGGGGTGGGAATACTGACAGAAATATCTTTGTCTTGATTTGCTATTTAGTTTGTTGATGCAGATAGTAGTACACTTATTTTTTACAAAAGGATAGATTTTCAGTCCTTCCCAATCCCATATCTGCAAAGATGTGCAGCTTTGTTGCACAGTCAACTTGAAATACGGCAAAGCAATGCGTATGGGATAGCATATCTCACTTTCGGCTATGGTGGTTCTGAAACTACAGACGTTGAGGCGCTTGGGTGGTGCTGCGCAGGAAGCTCAGCCTCAGAGCAGGCCTGTCTTTCAGGTCCAGGCCCAGCTCTGTCAAGCCATCAAGGTCCGAAGCCTGTGGAAGGACAACTCTCTCAGCTTGAGTGCAGTCACTTGGTGCCCAGAGCCCATGGGTCCCGAGGGCTCCACAGAGACGCAGTGAGGCATCCCTGCCCCACCAGCGCCCGCTGGACTCCTGCAGCCACAGCCGTGGGCCATACGGCTCTCGCCGCTACCTCTTTCCAGCTGCTTTTACCCAGATGTCTCACCTGGACCACAGAGCAACCGGAGCTGGTTCCTGGGCCTGTCAGATCTGAGCTCAGGGCAGGGCTCAGGATGGGAGGTGGCACCTGCTGTGGGAACAGGTAGGATGGAAAGTGAAGGTGACCCCCAGAGGAAAGCCAGAGAGGAAGGTGCTGAGTACAGCTATGGGAGTAGACGGGAAAGGTGGACGTAGGGCATTTGAAGGTCTGAGCAGCGGCATTCGATTAGAGTGCCTGGCCTGTGAGCATCTGACTCTGAGTGCCTGACCTGTGAGTGTCTGCCTGAGAGTCTGGAGTGTGCTGTCCGACGATGCTCAGCTGCAGGAAGAACTGATCCATGAGCTCAGGCCCAGCCCCTCAGCCACGCACTAACTCGAATCGTCTCTAGAAAGCAAGTGGGGACTCTGAGTGTCAGTTTTCTGATGACCGCAAATGCTTTGAGAATTGAAACTTGTGGACTTTTTAGAGAAACTTATGTCCGGATCCAAATCATTGGGAAAAGAAAAATGCTTTTTTGGGTGACTTCAGAAGTGTAAAACGGAGGGCTGGGGAGATAACTCCATGGCATAAGTGCCTGCCTAGCAAGTGCAAGGTCGTGAGTTTGAACCCTAGCCCCCTTCCCCCCAAAAAAATGTGTAAAACCTTTCAAAGACCTCTATGTTTGAGTATCATTGTGCAACATTTTTACAACTAGTTCAACTTTTGAGAGAGACAAAAACCCCATATATATTTTCAGTGCTAAATGTGAAACGGACAAGGCATTGTAGCTTTGATAAAAGGATGGAGTGGACCGGCCAGGCAAAGCCTTTCCTGTTGTCCCACAGAGGCGAGAGCCGGCAGGAGACACTCACACCACGTCCTTTCTGCACACACGTCCTCAGAGCAGCCTCACCGCCAGACACCTGCTGATGGATGGCCAAGCTCTTGAGGGCCAGAAGGAGGGGTTCCAGAAAGGAGCACAGGACAGCAGACGCAGGAGAGTCGTGCCTCCCCGTAGGTGTGGCTCTAGGGAAGGCCGGCTCTGCTGGAGCCCGTCTCCGAGTTCTCACGGAGCTCCTGGGGGGAGGTCGGCCCTGCGCACTCTCACTGGTCCCATCGGGCAGGCCAGGACCGAGGTGGCAGCGCCCCGGACACCAAGCTCTGCTAGTGGGGATGAACCGAGGACACAGGCTTCCAGCGCCTGCTCCTGCCGCCCGAGGGGACCTGTCCGTCCTGCCGACAACCTGATCATCCCGCTCTTCTGTGGTGATTCAGGTGCGGCGGCGGGGATGCTTGGGAGCACCGCTGCGTCCCTGACGGCGTGCTCCTCCTCGCAGCAGGAGAGTGGTGCCAGACCGCAGCAGGAGCCCCGTGCCAGGAGAGACGACGGCACTCTGAGGCTCCCAGGCTCTGCCCAGCTGAACGTGTTGCTTCCAGTCCTAAGAAGTGAAGGTTTGATGTTTTATTTTTCAATGATAGATGCACCGAGAAGCTGAGATGAAGTTATCTTTCTTAGATTTCACCGCTGCGAAGCCTGCAACAGGGCTGCAGTTCACGATGCTGACTTTTAACCTGATGACACAAAGTCTAGAAAGCCTTGCTGAAGAAGTAATTGCTCAGGGGAGCAAAGAGCGCCCCACACGTGCTGCAGCCCAGCATTGCAGACTCCAGCAGGACCCTGGAAACCCCCCAGCTCCCCCACATGGAGAGGTCGTCAGGAGCACTGCTTCCCAGAGGCAGCACAGTCATGACGATTGTGCTCTTGACTTAACACCACCCGACTCCACTCCACCTTTGTCTCTCCCACAGCAGTGAGCGGTGAGTGCTTAGGAGCCGGGCGGAGCACCCTCCTCCCGGCCTCTCGTGAGGCTTCTCTTCAGTGCGCCTATGACCTGTGTGTCACTCAGGGATGCCTTCGATACAACGCATGGGGTCAAGCGGCCCTGAGCTTCCGGCTGGGGTGAGCAGACACAAACCCTGCTCCCCAGGAGCCAGCGCCGCTCCTGCGTCTAAGCTCCTCTATCTCGCTTGCCCGTCCCAGGATCAGACAGTTTCCCAGTGACTGAAGCAAGGAGAATCCAGTAAGCCCCTCTGAGAGCAAACAGATGTCCAATAAGAGGCGGCGACTTTGATTGGACGGTCAGTCGCCGAGACCTCCCGGAGACGCCTTGAAAGCCAGCCCTAGAGGCATTTTCACAGGGCTCTCCCAGCTACAGAGGGGACCCTGCCTGGCCTTCTAAGACGCACAGAATCAAAAACAGATGAGGACGCAGGCTCTGTTCCCATCCTCGAGAACCTGAGTCCTACCCCCGTCTCACAGGGCCCCTGGGAAAGGGGAAGAGGCAGCCTGCTGTCAGAGCTGATTGGCCCCCACTTGTGATGATCTGGGGCAGCGTTTATGAGCGTAGGAAGAATAGGAATAGAGTGACAATGACCAAAGGTCCTCGCAGCAAGGGTAAGCAGGAAAATCCCGACATCGGTGTGGGTTGGGATCGAAACTCTGGCCACCAGGGAGGAGCAGCCCTGGGGTGAGTCTTGGGAATTAAAGAACACACAGCAGTTTCAGGCTCCAGGCAGCAGAAAGGCTCAGGTCCCTCATCAAGCCAGGCAGGGGCTACACACACACACACACACACACACACACACACACACACACACACACACGTGTGTGTGTGTTCAGTCACTGTCAGTCCCAACAGCAAAGGGAATTCTGCTGGCTGAGGGGACGGCCTCTGACTGTCCCTGTAGATTGCTGAGAATTATTGCTGGAAGGTGAAAATCTGTGGTACCTTCCAGGTATAAGGGTCAAGCAGGAGGAAGCGGAGGCATTGCCTACGTCGCCCTGCCCTCCTGCTCATCTCCCACACCAACAGTCCTGAAGGCAAAGCTGGACTCCCACCCTGCAGCGCGCACCCAGACCCGGGACCGCGAGGACAGCGCTGCGCAAACCCTCCTCCTCTCCCTCTGCCTCCATCCCAGTTCTCAGGAAGCCTCCGCCAAATAACAGCCTCAAGTCTTTGACGCAGATCCAAGCACATAGCTCCGGCATGAGTGCTCTTCCAAGGCAAATTAAAGAAGAATGTCACATCAAAGCGGGGCTTGCATGTGGCCCACACGGATCAGGTTGCCTGTGTCCTGAAGAACAGCTATGTCAGATGCACGACGACTACAATTAAAACCTGATCTTGACCCAGATCCTTTTGTTGTTTAAGAATGTGAAAAGCATCTTAATTCCCTTTACAACCTATAAATCCTTCCTTCTATAGAGAGTATCTGAAAGCTGTGTCATGGCGCTGGAAAATGGTGATCAAAGGCAGTTAGGGGCACAAGGGTTGTCGGAAGAGATGCAGGCCATCCACCATGCTTGCACTGGAAGAGAACCCAGGTTTAAGGGTCACCCCCAGATTTTAGTGCATTGTGTTAAAAGGAACCTAGTAGTTGACCCAACTCAGTAGAAATATCAAACAGTGTACTCTTTGACTGCATTTAAATAAGAACTGAAGGTTTGCTTTTTTTAGGAATATGATGAAAAAAAATGATTAATAGCATCAATTAATTTTTCCCCAGAAGGGTCCACAAGGTGTGTAGGGTCTCACTACTGGATTGGACTCAGAGTCATCCACCTGTTTACAATATCCCAAGAGCTGGGAATATAGGTGTGTGCCACCACAGCCAGTCTCAATTGCCATCTCAGTGCACCCCAGGGGCAGGGCCAGCATAGCAGGCCCTGGGAATTGAACCCCTGGCCCCTAGACCACTCTATGAAAGGAAGGAGAAAGAGTTCTGTGGGGAAACAGTTTTGGCTTTCCCTCCATGCTTTCTTCCCCTTCTCAATAGCAGAATCCCCTGCGCTGTTAGACAAAGTACAATTTAGTTGTATGATCTTACTGGGCTTTGCTTTCCATTTTAGAAGCAGGCAACACTCCCGCCTATGAAATGGCATACAGGCTTCAGTGAGCTGAGCAGCAGAGCTTGATCCTATCAACAGAAAAAGGGTAGAGAAAGCAGAAACCCAGCAATAACAAAACCAGAACATGGACTGGTCATTTCCAACTTGCTTGTCTTGGATGGCTGGGGCAGGGAGGGTCAGGCAGAGAGAATACCACCATCATGCTGACTGAAACCACCCTGTCTGGGCAGTGTGGCTGGTGTCTCTCCCATCCTGACCTTTTTGAAGACCAGATGAGGAGCTTAGTTCCCATTCTGTGAGGAGAACTTAGCCCAAGAGGCCATTTTCATTTCAGGGCCTACTGTAGGAGCTTAGTCTAAAACAATCACTTCTTAACATTTTTATTTAATGATGAATATATGGCCCCCAGGTAAAAATTTTAAAATATTTGCTAGTTCTTTTTGCAACTAGATTTTTTTTTTTATCATGGGACATGGAGGTCACATGTTAAGAGTGACAGAACCATGGCACTGAGATACAGAGCTCTTACCCTCAGCTGTGGCCTTCAGAGAGAGACTGTTCATCTGCCTAGGGCCTTTCCTTTGCAGCAGCTCAGGCTATAGCCTAGCATAAAGGACACAATTGTATAACAGCAATATCTGTGCACACAATGGAGGTGGGTCGAGCAGAGGATGAGGGACAGGTGATGGACAGCTCAGTGGGAGGGACAGCACGGCTGTAAATGGACACTGTGAGACGTCTCTGTGTGTGGACTTGAAGGACGGGTGGAAGGTGACCAGGGAGAAGAAAGGTGTCTGTGTGGGGGTTTCTAAGGGCTTGGTGAGGGGGAGCTGGAAAGGCTGTGTGGACCACGGTGAGCAATCCCTGGGCCAGGGCTGGGTGCTCAGCAGGTATCTGAGAGGTCAGGATGCAGGACTCTGATGCCCACGTGGCTCTCAGGACTTCATCCTACAGCTTCTGAGAGGTGGCTGCTGTCTAGGCCATGCTCTGCAGCTAGGGCAGAGCATGGGAGCCTGGGTAATTGCTAAAGCACAGAAATGCTGGGCAGCTGGGCCTGGAACAGGGAGCCACGAGCCACGGATGCACACAGCCTCCTGGAGGGGAGGACTGAAAAGGGCAAGGAAAGGGTTTAACTCCTAGAGTGTCCAGAGAAGACTGCCGCCCTGCAGGTCCCTTGATTTTAGCTCTGTGAAGCCCACTCTGGCTTTTTGACTTCAAAAACTAAATAATTTTTTGCAGTACATTTGCATTGTTTTAAATAAAAAGAAAGGAGGGTGAAGAAAGAAAGAAAGAAAGAAAGAGGAAAAGAAATAGAGAAAGAAGAAAGAAGGGAAGAAAACAGGAAGTAGAGAGAGAAGAAAGAAGGGAAGAAAAAAGAAAAAGAGAAAGGAAAGAGAAGAGAAAAAGAAAAAGGACAGAGGTTTAATTATCGCAGAGTTGTCGGGGGCTGAAGTCCAGGACTAGAGAGCCACGCCTGTCAAGGGCCTTGTGCTCTGTCACTGGACATGCGAAAGGGCAAGCAGGCACAGGTGACAGGAACACAGTAAGAAGGCCACCTCGCTTTACAGTGACCCACTCTCTGGGTAGCTAGTGGAGTCCTGGAGAGAGAGAAGTTGTTTAGACCTGTGACGATTTCCCCGCTCTAGGGCTGGGGCTGTGTGGCTCAGGGGCTGAGCCTGGGCTAGCATGTACCGGGCCCTGTGTCCTCTCGCCAGAACCAAAAGCATACGCAAAACCAAAGAAAGCCCATGAGTGCGGCCTCGTGCCCGGCTTCGCTTGTGGCGCCATTGACCTCACAGCACTGCCCCGTGGCCGGGTCTTAACGCTATAAGTAAGGAGAGAACAAACCGAGGCAGACAGTAGCGCAGTGCAAGCGGGACCTGAAGAAAATCCTCTTGGCAGAGCCCGTTCTGCCCAACGGCCACGACAGAAAACCAACGCAACAGGTCTGCAGGCTGGGGCTTTGGGCGGAGCTCAGGTGACCTGTCATCCAAGATGGCTCCACCAGCCAGTGGCTAATAAGAATCCAGAACTGTGGGCAGAGCGCGGTGTGGTCAACTTGGGCAGGCTTCTCAGGCTGCACCCGCGGTCTTTAGCAAACCCCTGATTTGTTCCTAGATCTTCACACCTCCATGATCTGTCTCAATTGGCCGGCTCTCCAGTGGAGCACATTTTCTGCTGCATGTCCTGCTGAAAGGCCCATCTCTGTCAGTGATCGACTTCTGCTTCTGACCTGGTCCTCTTCTCATAGGCTCTGACTTGATCACGTGTAGAGCGCACCCTTTCTGTAGAAGCGACTTTGCCACTTTTCGAAAGCAGCCGCAATTAATGTCCTAGGTGTAGTTTTCTCCCTGCCTGTTGCCTGCGTAGGGATCACTGAAAATTCTTAGCTTTAGCTTAGCTGAAGGAAATGGAGGGCTGTGTCCCTGGAACATCTCTGTGTAGGGCAAGGCTGGGGCTGGGGTACTCCAGAGCAGGTGCCCTGAAGAGAATTATGGCTGCCTAGGGCTGGCCATATAACTCAGCAGATTAAAGTGTCTGCAAGTAGGTGCAGGGACCTGGGGTTCGATCCCCAGGCCTGCCATGCTGGCACCACCCCTGGGGCACACTGAGACGGCAACTGAGACTGGGCCTGGTGGCACGCACCTGTAATTCCAGCTCTTGGGAGGCTGCAAACAGGCGGATCACTACAAGTCTGATCTACTAGTGAAACCCTGTACACCCTATAGATCCTTCCCTAAAAGACAAATTAATTAATTAATTAATTGATTAAAGTAAAGAATTAAAGCTGCACAGAGACCCTTCAATCAAGGTGGGCTAATTTGAGGATTAATTTAACAAGGTTGGAGCTTTTCACATCCTCCTTTAAACATGCCCCACGACAACTTCTGAGCCATGCATACTTCTGAAATACCTTAAAAGGGATTTGCTGGGGTTTACTGCTTGTGTTCTGTGCAGACATTAGCAGAGCTGTCATTCTACCAGACAATCTCATGCAGCTCTCAGATGGCTCTTAGAGGTGAATTCCAAGACAGGAGGCAGACAGAGTGCTCTCTACAGGGCACAGTGGGCAGCCGCACAACCTCTGCAGCCTGCGGCAGCCTCGGAGCCTGGCATTTGGGCAGGAAGGCAGGTGAAAGGCTGAGCTGTCACCCAGGAGCCTGGGAGACTCCGGCTGTCTACCTACCCTGTGCCGCCTGATGGGATTTTAATAGATTCCAAGGCTTCCCAGCCACCACCCACGCTCAGTCCAAAACAGAAACCGCTGTCATGAGAGTGCCAGGCAGCCTAGAGTCCAGAACACCTCCCAGATCCAGGCCATGGGTCTAAGGCCACAGAAGCAGGGCCTGGAGAATAAAGGGCCCCCACAGTAGGGTCCGCAAGCTGACTCTGCCACAGCTCAGGGCAGGTGCCAAGGATGTTACAAGAATTTGTTCAGTTGGGGTGAGGATGAAGAGACAGAAGTGTGAGGAGACCTCTCCAAAGAAGCCTGGAAAGTGACACGTCCAGGCACAAGGGGGTGACTGCAGTGAAGACCAACCCCCGCTGGCCCAGCCCTGCCCTGGGAGCTGGCAGAGGCCACAGTGTCGGGCACTGCTGGCTCTTGCCAGGTGGAGAACATGGCCTCCTCACAGAATGAGGAGCCTCCCTCCTGTCTGCTCAGGGCACACATGGGATCCAGGCGCGACTACAGAGGGAGTCAAAGCTGCAGCACGCAAGCTTACGAGCACTTAAAGCCCGATGCACATCCTTTTTAGGGCATCATTTCACATATTTCAAACGTTCTCTACTTTTCAAGATCATGGCACATGAAAGTTTTGTGAGGGTCCCAGCTGTGGCCTCCCGGAGCCGAGGGTCCCACAGCCATGCTGTCCACCCTCCGGTCAGAGCCGGTTCTTCTTATGGTACCTGTGCCCATTCTTTCTAGATTGGGCATCTTTTGAAAGTTGTCCAGAGACAGTCCATTTCCTGAACCAGTTTTGCCCAGCTTGTGCCAAATAGGAGCCGACCAAGAACGGCAATATGGAATCACAGATGCTCTCCCAGTGGCGCGAATCGGAAGTTAAGCGCGTGGCTCATGATCACCAAAAGCCACTCTGGGAAGACGGGCATGGGGCCTGCGGGCTTGTTCGCCATCCTGTGACAGGGTCAAGGCGGGTCGTAGTGCGGCCCTCCTGGGCCAGTTCCCAACAGTCTGATCTTGCATTTGAAGGGAATGAATGTCCTTGTCATTATCATCTTGTCTCCTTTGTCTCCTTCCCTGATGCAGAAACAAAAGTACAGTCATCCATCGCTCCCCGAGGGACACGGGTTCCAGGAAGCCCACAGGCCCTGAGCTCCACAGATGAGCGCGTCCCTTGCAGGCCGCCGTGTTGTGTTGGCGCAGAGGCCACAGGACCTACTGCGCGCTTTAGGTCTCCAGATGACTCGTGGTAGAAATGGCAGTGGCAGTGCCACACGGGGAGTGGACGTTCTCTATTTTTAAGAAGACAATGGCAAAGAGAGTTCTGTACATGTTCTGTACCGATGATGCACTATTCTTTCAAACATTATTGATCTGCGGTTGGTTGGATCTCTGGATGGGAGATCCAGATAGGAAAGACCAGTTATGCAGTAAATTTTATAATTAAATTATGAAAGTATTCCCACCATTTGAGGTGTAGTGATTTAAATTCACAATAGAAGGCCAAGTGTGGCGGCACATGCTTTTGGTCCCAACACTCTCAGAGGCTGAGGCAGGAGGATGGCCAGTTTGAGCAAGTTTGAAAAACTTAACAAGATCCTACCCAAGTAAAATTATCTTTTAAAAAGGGCTGAGGATATAGCTAGGTACAAAGGCCTTTGGTTCAATCCCCAGTACCACGAAATGAATTTCCCTCTTCTGTGGCTGTCTGCCTGGGGACCCGGCCATCACACGTGGGTTTTCTGGTGCTCGTGGGATACACACACTCCTCATCTTCTATCTGCTTAACCTCTCCTCGCTGCATCTGGAAAAGTGTTTTCCCAGGTAAACCTGGTCTGGCTCAGGAATCTTGAATTCCCTTCAAATGCAAGAGCAGACTGTTGGGAACGGGCCCGGGGAGGGCCGCGCAGGGAGGGAACGCACAGAATCGACGCCTGGCATAGTCACATCTAAGAATGGGGCTCAGCTGCCACATGCTGGGGGGAGGAGGGGGCTGGGGACACTGTGGGAAGGGCAGTCCTCTGGGGTTCCTTCCTGGCAGTCTCGCAGGCAGGCACAGGCTGCAGGCCCGCCCTGCACACAGCCGACGTGAAACTGGTGCAGCACGGCCCGTGCACTTCAGGAAGTGTTGCAAAATCCAAAGCCTGGCTTCACGCAGTTTTCTCCGGGCTGGAGGAATTGAAGCGCAAGGCACAAACGTGGCTTCCTGAATGCAGACCCGTGCCAGTGTCCATGAGAGCCCCGCCAACACTCAGCAGTACCCCCAGGCCCACCCCACGAGCCGGGGGCTCGGCCCCAGACTCCAAGGATGCATTTCTCCAGAGCAGGACTGAAGACTTCCGCTATGCAGGCCCCTAGCAATGTTCCTGGGAGCCTGGGGCTCAGACCTGGGCGCAGACACAGAGGAGCTGTCTGGGCTTCCACCGTGAGCTCCTGAAGCTCTTGGGGGCTCAGGGGCTTGGCTAAGGGGCTGAGCTCGGATCATGCTTACTGTCTCTCCTTGGTGTCCATGGGGGACGTGCCCGGCACCTTTGTTGCCCTGGCTGTTTAATGGCAGGCAAAGGCAGCACACAGGTCACCTCCTTGTGTGAATTGCCTTCACCCCTGGGACTTCACTGAGACTCTGAGGCCACGAAGAACCAGAGGGGCTCTGGCTTCTCCCTTACCGCAGTGCAGTTGAGAGCTGAGAGCAAGAATGGTCAGCCCCGTGGTCTGGCATCACCTGAGCTGAGGACAGCAGCTTCCTCTTGGTCTCCACCACTCAGCTTCCAAAAGTCAGCAGCTTTCTGTTGAGCCATTTTTCCTAGCAAGCCTCATGCAAGCCACACACCTAAGTGATGTCCCAACTGTGCTGGTCACTTTGGATTCAGACCTCAGGTATCTGTCAGCTGTGATGGGAAGGTAAGGTTCACACACACACACACACACACACACACACACAGACACACAGACACACACACACACACACACACACGCATGGGGCTCAGCTGCTCCTGCAGACAGGAAGCATGGCTCTCTGTCTCTCTGTCTGCCTCTGTCTGCCTCTCTCTCTCTCTCTGTCCCCCCACCCCCTTCTCCCTGCAGCTGTAGGGCTCTGTGGCCTCCCCTTCTACCTCTGTGGCCAGCACATGAGAGGGGATTTACAGACACTGACTTCAGACCTCTGTCTAGCAAGCCTCAAAGCCCTTCCTCTAAGCTGTTTCGATGGATCAAGGCTTTGATGTAAGGCTTCAATGTGACCCTTGCAGGACCTCCTACCTCCCTGAATCGGTCAGTGCCGACAGCACCACTGTCCGTGGAAGGGTTCCTGGCAAGGGAAGTCAGGTCCCAAACCCCAGAGGAGGCCTCTGCCCACAGCGACAGTGGGGTACCCAAAAGCCAAGGAGACCCTGGTGCCACTCTTGGTGCTCCCTTCTGCTGCCTTGTGGCTCCCACACAGACGGATGTGGGGATGGAAGTGAGGGTCGGGGGTGTCTGGCAGGGGCTCAACACTTGCACCTACCCAGGACAGGAAGTCTCATGCAGTACTGCCTGAGGTATTCGCATGTGGCCACTTAAATAAAGAAAGGTCTGATAATTTATCACAAAAGGAAAGCAAAGCAGTTTTGGTACAAACCTAGCCGAGGAAAGGCTCTACAGGGTTCATCAGATACCACAGCAGATGAAGACACAAGGCTCTGGCTACTGCCCCTGTGAAGTAGCAGGGGACCCAGACCTGGGAGGCCCCGTGGTTCTGTGAAGGGGCAGCTGTCCCACGGCTGGACGCCTGCCGCCTCTGGCACGACTGTGTGTGCAGGAAAAACTGCAGCGTTTGTGGGCAGCTCCCGTCCCCAGAGCTGCCCCAAGTGAGCTGTGGGCTGCTCGGCCCGATTGCCAAGGACCGACGGCCCAGAAGCTGCGCTCCTCCACCTTGGAGCCTCTCCTCCGCCTCTCCTCCCACCTCTCTCTTCTTCCTGCGGCTCTCCGGCTCCCTCTCTGCCCCTCCCTCCTCTTCCTCGTCTCCCACCACTTCCTCCCTCCCCCCTTCTCCCAGCAGGCCTTCTGCCACCCCCAGCCCCATCCCCTGCTCCGCTCTCAAGGAGGCAGCCAGCTCATTGGTGCATGGGCCTCTAGGATTGACATGACTCGACAGCCCTCTCTGGGGCCACAGGACAGGTCCTGTGCTTTAGTCACAGAGCTCCAAGTGTGCCCGGAGGACTGGAGGCCACGGGCAGATTATCCCCAGCTCTGACACACAAGACACAGCACTCAGCACTGTAGGAACTTGGGAAATGTGCAATCTGAGTGCCCAGCGCAGCAGCCTCTGGCCAGAGTAGCCGCCTGCTGATCTTTCAGTTTCCTCTGCGCTTAGATTCTACAGCAGACTAAATGCTTCAGTGAAGAAGACCTATTTTTAGGGTTGACACTGAAATCAGAATTGTGTCAGGGCAGGGCCAGTGAGATAGCTCAGCAGAAAAAAGTGCCTGCTTAGGCAAGTGTGGGCAAGTGCAGGGACTTGGTTCTATCCCGAGTACCATGTGCCATGCCAACCTGGCCCCCAGGGTGGGCTGACCAGAGTCCGGGTACAGTGTTACATGCCTGTGGTCTTAGCACTGGGGAGGCTGAAAGCAGGAGGATCACCAGGAGTCTGAGCTGCACGGTGAGGCCCTGTGTAACAACCAAGTCCATAAAAAAAAAAACATTACGTGGGGCTTCTGTGCTTCTGTGCACATGTGTTGATTTGGTCAGCAGCATGTGTGTGTGTGTGTGTGTGTGTGTGTGTGTGTGTGTGTGTGTGTGCATGCACGTGTATACTTAATACTTTGGGACCTAGGAGACCCACATGGTCTCTAAGCTACGTTCATCTCAACCCTAAATATCTGCTTCTACAATCTGAGGCACACAACTGGAGTTTTAAAATACTCTTTCAAAGAACCAACTGCTCAATTCACTAATCATTTGTATTATTTTCTTACTTTCCATCGCATTAAATTCTGCTCTGATTTTATAACTGCCTGCCTTGTTTGGACTTGGGGCTTGACTGGCTTTTGTTCTTCTAGAAGCTTGGGGTATAGTGTAAGGTTGTTTATTTTGGCTTGTTCTGTGTAACTGATGTGAAATTTTACCACTAAGGAATGGATAAAAAAGCTGTGGCATTTTTACACAACGGAGTATTACTAAGCTATAAAAAAGATAAAGTCAAGGCTTTTACAGGTAAATGGGTGCAAATAGAAGTGACACTCAAAGGTAAAATAAATCAGACCCAAACATATAAACCTGTAACAAATCAGGCCCTAATGTAAAAATCTGAATGAGCATATAAAATTTGAAACATGCAGTGAATACTGTGAAAGGGGAAGAATCTGTTTAAATGGAACAACTTGGGATGAGGATAAAAGGAAAAGAAAAAAACAAAACAACAATAACAACAAAACACACACACACACACACACACTATTCTGGTTTGCATCTAGTTGTCCCCCCCCCACAGCCTCATGCAGTCATGGGGCAGGGACTTCTAGAGTTTGAGACTGACTCATGACCCACTGGGATTATGGGTGATCCGAGGATGAGATTATGGGTCTGGGTACTGCTGGGATTATGAGTGTGGCCTGAGGCAGAGAGCCCGAATGACAGAGAGACAAGGTTGCTCTCTGTTGCTGTCGTTGTCTCGACGCTGTTGTTCTCTGGTTGTGACTGTCGCTGTTCTGCCGCCATGAACTGCTGCTCTCTGCCATGTGAAACTTCCAGTAGCTGTGAGCTGAATAAACCTTCCCTTCCTTCACTTTGGGTGTCAGGTATTTGTCCCAGCAACGAGAGAAGAGTAACCAAGACACCCATAACAGCTGGAACAATTATGCTGCTCATTTTGTCTATTGAAAGGAATTGTTGATGCTTAAAAATCTTTTTCTTTTTAATTTTTTGGCCAATTTTTCATTTAGAGACAACAATATGCAATAAAACAATCACTGTTGAATTCATATTTGTTTGGTGAAATTCTGTATTATTTCTAACTTTTTTAAAATTATTTTTTCATTCTCTTTAAAACATTTTAGCAAGGAGAAAACTTAGGAAACACAGAAGGGCAAAACCATACATTTGTATACACAAAATGTTTAAGGCAATGTTTCTAAGAATCTCCATCAGTTAACTGAAACTAGAAGTTAATTGGTAGAATTTGCACCCTGACTAACTATATATGCTGATATCGGTAAACCAAGCAACTATACTGAGGATAGTAATGTGTAATGATAAAACCATGCTTGGAACACCTATTGTTCTGACCTTCTAAATGCATACTGCTTCTAATGTTATATCCACTATTGCTATAATCTCTCTCAAGTACGTTTGTTTTAAAAACATAATAAAAGAAAACAAGAGGCAAGAAAGGATTGTAGTGTTACAATATTGTATACGGTTTGATTTCTAAATCTCTGTCTAAAAAATGTATAATAGTTTTATATTCTATAGGCTTTTAAAGTTTAGAATATCCATAAAAATGTGTAATTATTTTTTCATGTTCTACAGGGATTTAAAGTTTAGAATACCAATGATTGATGGAAAATACCTGTTCCATGTTATGTCTAAGGCGTTTGATATTCTAACAGAATGTGAATACCAAATGTTCAGATATTAACCTCAATTGCTTATGTCATAGGGAATAATATCATTAAGCTTCTCTCTTGGGGGTTAACAACTTAAGCTGGCAGATGAAAAAATTAGAGAAAAAGAAGGGCTACAAGGATAGCCAATATTTTGTCCTTAGCCCTTCAAGGCCAGTAAGGACCCAGGACATACAAGAACTTGTACTATAGCATCCTATAACTCAGTGGTATCCCAAATTTTCTGTTCAAGGAGACTATGGGACCACAGAGGAAAATGACCGCGGCATGTACAGGAGCGGACACAGCCCCAGGCACATGAGGTGATCCGACTGCCGCTGTCCTGGTGAGAGACCCCGCTCCACTCCCCTCCCAACAGAGCTCAGGATGAACTTCAACCACCGCACATGTGCAAGGTGAAGATGAGCAGCCAGGAACTGCACTCAAGCATAGCCCTGTGAACACCGCGGGGAGACCGCGCGGAGCTGCACCTGCGGTCCCACGGGAGGCGCCTCAGGCCTCCCTCGGGCTTCAGTGTCTCTGGGGAGAGCATTATGTTTAGGTCATCTTCTTCTTGTTTCATACTAAAAGAATCTGTATGTGGGACCTTTGTCTCCATCTTTTTTCTTCATATATATGATGAAAAAAATATATATATCCTTGGAATTTGAGGCCTCTAAGGAAGGGTCCGAGCATGTCCTCTGTATTTCACCCCTGCGTGCTACACCTGCAATAAACATTTATTTTTGAATGAGTGGATGGAAAGTTTGGACAAAGAAAAAGTATATGGAATTTTCCTTGATGGCAAAGATTTTAGTAAAAAACAAGAGTTATAGCTCAATCAAAACATATCCCATGAAAGAGAGCTGGTTTGCCAACAGTGATGATGCCTGCAAAGAAATTTCCAGAGTGTGGCAGTTCGATAAAGTACAAAGGACTTCCTAGATCCAGTCAGGGACGAGCAGTGTGGTCGGACCAACCCTTCCAGAGATATCAGCGGCAAACAGTAGGCGAGCCTCGCAAGCTACCGCCCAGAGGGAACGGGCCTTCGGGCAGAAGCGAGACAGTTCCCACGTGGGAGACGCTGTGCTGGACAGACGGTGGGCAGTCTCGGTCCGGCCAGCCTTGCTGCCTACTTAGGTAAAGATGCAGTTCTCTTCAGCAGGGCGTACCCCAAGGCAGATTCTTCACACCGAATCATTTACAACATCCTGAATAGGGCCCAAGAGGGGATATTTGGAGAAACGCCAGGGAGTTTCAGCGGACATCAATCCACAATGACCCAAATATTGTCACTACCCGGAAAGGATTTTTAAGCTCTGCTCTAGGACACAACGTTCACCAGAGAAATGGCCATTTACACAGAGCTCAATGAAAAGTCTAGATCTGGAATCTATAGTATTAAAAATAAACATTTACTAGATGGGCATAATAAGGCCGTGGAAACGACACTTCAGCTAACTTGAACATCAGTTTCTAGGACTTAACCAATCTGGAGAAGAGCAAAAGGATGCGAGGAAATCCAGCAAAGAGCCAGGGTGACCCCAGGAGCCCTCAGATACAGGTAGGGGTGTGACTCGAGGCTCGGGAAGAAAGGAGGGCGACACAGAGTGTTTGAAAAATAATGGCCTCCGAGCCCCCAAATTTGGTAGAAGACATAAATGTACACATCGAAGGAGCTCAGGAGAACATCGACATTCTAGCGTGGCCAGGCGTGCGCGCCCATACGCTCCGGGGCCGAGGCTGCTCCGGTACTAGTAGTGCTTCTTGCTGGCTTGGGCAGCAGAATAGACTCTGAGTCGCCCGGCGTTTCACTGTTTTCGACCACACTGGAGGTTACCATGGGCTCCTTTTTCACTCAGGTCCTCATGCTTTTGGTTCTCACGGAAGATGATCAGAGCCCTTTCTCCCCCTTGGGTTTAGCATTTCCTAAGCTGCTGTAACATACAGAATTTTTAAAGCACCTGAAGACGGATGCAGCCATTTTAATTTGAAATAATGTTGAATTTTAAAACAGCATAGATTTATGAGCAAGGAAAGCAAGAATTCTGGACAGCACCCAAGAAAACCCCAGCTCTTCCGCTTGCTCTACATCTTCAGTTTACCCCACAAGACAAAAGGAAAACAACCCCAAACTTGCTTCTTCCAGGAGAGAGATTGTAATTTTGCAGAGCAGATGCAGGGTGATTTACTTTTTGTGTGGATTTCTTGGTATCTCAGCTGCAACCTTTCTCGGCTTGGTCTCAGCTTGGTGCTGGAACAATCACAGTCCAGCACGAGCCTCTGGCGGCACACAGCGCGTGTGTCCCTGTCCTCTGCAGGCTGTGATGCAGCTGTGGGCCCAGCATTCCTCTGCGAGGTCTGGCTACCAAGCGAGTCCAAAGCCCAGCTCTCCGACACTGCTCAGTCAGGCAGGAGCTCTGAGGGTCCTGCTGTGGGCTTCTTTCTCAGCTGCCCCGCCCTCTCCAACAGGCCAGAAATTAGCCTCACCACTGGCCTCAGGGCTACACGTTTGCTTGGCCAACACCGCCCACACTGGAGTGCAGGGCAGGCTCCCAAGAAGCAGTCCGCTCTGACAGACAACTCGGAATCCGGGCTGCCAGCGTGAGTGCTGCCCTTGTGGCTCCATGCAGAGAGTCTGAGAGCCGGCTTCTCCTTCTGCTCTCTAAGTAGCTCCATTATTATTATTATTATTATTATTATTATTATTATTATTATTATTATTATTTTGATCATCATTCTTTGGAGGAATTTTAAAAACGTGCTGCGTTTTGCAGAAAGGCGCGAGTTGCCAAGCGCGCCGCAGGAAGGGGAAGGCTCGTCATCCTGGACTGTTGGTTTTTCTCACTGACGTGGACAGAAAAGAACCATTGCAGCAGGGCAGAATCCGCATGTCAGTTGTGATGTGGGATCGTTCCTCCGCGTCTCGGCCAGTGCCAACTCGTAGTAAATTAGGCACTAACTTATTAACAGTGATGAATCCATTAGAGCTGACAGGCGCCTGGCTGCACCACCTCGAGTTAACCGTGAGTGGCCAGAGTGCTGCTGGGACCCAGGCTCAGAGTCAGAGCAGGAGAGGCACTGGCCCTGCAGCCCGGGCTTTGCAATGTGGAGAGGTTAGCAATGGACAGACAGTGATACACACGGAGGCTGAGACCAGGCACCTGAGCTAAAATTAGAAATATTTATGGCTTGCCACACGACCTTAAATTACTGCAAAAACAAGACTTTTTTTAGGTACCAGCCTTTCACAACTTGGCATAATTGGCCTCTCTCTTCTTGTTTGAAACGCTTTTCCTTAATAGCATGAAGCATTCAAGAAAAATGCCAGCGCCCCACCCCTGGGCTGCTCCGCTCTTTGGCAGCATGCCCTCCTGCTTTGAAACATCGTTTATGGAAATTGCCACCCAAATGCTTGAAGGATTTGGGAGAGTGATTAATATGTGCTGAGCTGCATGCACACACTTCAGGCAGCCAGGGCCACCACTCGAGCGGGGCAGCAGTGGGCCCAAGCGGGCAGGACCAGGGCTGCGGAGATCTCACCCCGACGTGTGGGCTGTGGCCCCTGCGGCTCCTGTCGTAGGCAGTGAGCAGCTCTGAGCCGGGCTGAGCCCTCGCCGCCTGAAGCGCTGTACAAGGCTCGGTGATTGTCTCAAGCCAGATGACCTGCTTTATTTACAGGGAAAGGAATTTTTTAAAAATAGTCTACTGCTATGTATAATCAAGCGAGTTACTAAACTCCTTCAGAGTGACATTAACCAATCCTCACAGCCCAGAAGCGGTCTATTTTAAGTCCTAGGATCCATCATTCTCTGTATATTCAGCAATGTGAGATTATAGGTTTTGTAACCTGGGAGAGTAATTTATCATCAGTGACCCAGAACTGGAAACTTGGGCTTTACATGACAGGACCAAGTAAACGCTAGCTGTTCGTCAGCTGAGGTGGCTGAGCCCTGCTCTGGCAAACCCTGGAGAACTGCCACCAAGAGAAGAAATAAGGGCTGAGGTGCCGCCTTGAGGACCTCTGACTGAATTCAATACATGCCGAAAAAAACTATGTTCTTGCTATTTGAAGAAGCCACAAACGGCTCAAGTTAGAGCCAGGCAGTTGGAAGCAAGGAAGATGTTTTTCAAAGTGCCGAAGGGCTAGACAGCGGTCACACACCAGGCCGCAAAACCGCATCTGCGCACCTTAGCTGGAGTGATAGCCTCCGTGGAGACCTGAGCAGCCTCTTCCCTGGCCTGTGTCTCTACTCAGTGACCTCACCACACCCTGCCTCGGAGCCCACCATTAGTATGGTGCCAAGCACTGAATGAAGCCAAGAACTTGTGTACCCCACCCCCAACCATATCCCACCCTGTGCAGGAAAGCAGCTGTTGAAAGACCCAATGGTTTCTTAGAGATGCAGGGCCCTGGCCACGGAGTCAGCACCACAGCAGAGCCTCTGAGCCCAGGAGGTGGCTGGCCCACGCGACGGGCACCAAGGGTGAGGCAGGACGGGGCCCGCTGCTTGGTGCTTCTTCTCTTGGTCACAGAGAAAGGACACCAGATACGTTAGAGCTTGGGGGCATTAGTCTGGTGTTTTCCAAGCTAAGTCTGCTAATGCATGGGATTGCAGGGTTTTAAACTATGAGATGTGTACTCACCCATGGATGGCATGCAGGCACCTGTCCTACCACGTGAAGTGTACAGTCACACACAAACAGTTCTCCTTTAGAGAGAAAGAAAAACAAGCAGAGCTTCTGCCATTTCTTCCACTGGCCTCTGTGCAGATCTACTCTGGATCCTCAGATGTGCACCGGCTTCCCAGTCTGCTGCTATCAGGGAGGGTGGGGGTGCCCCACAGGCCCTGTATTGGTCTGTTTGCTGCTATAATAAGACACCCCACGTAGGTAATTGGTAAAGAAAAGAGGCTTATTTAACTCAGTTGTGCAGGTCCAAGAGCGCTGGGCTCAGTCAGCTGGGGTGGGGAGCTGGCGGGCCCTTCTGAAGGTCCACCCCAACATCAGCACACTGGGAAAAGCCTCCAGGGCACAAGCCACATGGAAGCCAGAGCAGCTCCCAGTTTCTGTGATTTGCAAAGAACCCCACTCTTCCTGTTATGTGATTGGAGGCTACTGATTCACTTGGAAAACAGCACAGTGCATGCTCTCGAAGGTTCTTTATCTTCCCTACTTTTGTTTTTTCTCAGAGGACCTGCAATCTTTATTTCACACTGCATAAAACATTGTGCCATCTTTCCACTTAATGTTACTTACTCACCGTGTAGAATATTTTAAATGGCTCCATTAAAATTCCTGCCATAGCCATCCACAAACTACTGATTTAAGTATTTCCTGACCAAAGAAGCAGTTCTTGTGTTAGTTCTTCCTTCCGTGTGACCAGCTCAGCCGTCACACCATCCTACAAGAGGAAGCAATAAGAGAAACTGAGGTAGCCTCATGAAAATAAATCAGGGAAATTTCTGGGCCAGTCCGCATGAGAGAGTAAGCGGGGTTTGTTTTGAAAACCGCCTCTCTACGCTGAAAGGCTCCCAGGAAAACATACCAAGAGACAGTGGATTCCCCGACTGGACAGGACTTTTAGTGACCGTCCAGAGCCGAAGCAGTGTGCATGGGTGACCCTCACAGGAGGCTCTGGGAGCCCAAGCAACAGCAGTGCCAGGTGGCAACTCACAAACAGTGGGAGAGAAGAGCATCTCCATGTGTGGCTGTGGCCAGCCGACAAACAGCGGTGACCCCAGGCTGCGTTTCCGGCCGAGGCCCTAGCAGGGCAACAGACCTCCTGGCCATGGGGCTCTTACGTTTGCTTGTTTTCTTTCCAAGTTCCCAGAGGAAACTGGAGCAGCATCACCACAAAAACCGGGCTTCCGGACTGCAGTGCAGAAGCCCTGAGCCCTGGGACCTCGCAGTTAGCTTGCCCTGGAGATACATGGGAAGAAAGAAAGCTTTTTCCTGAAAGCTGGCTTGGGTGACCCCTGTGGGTCTTTCAAAGAGCCTCCCTGTGGACTCGGTGGGATGAAGCCCCTGTAGGAAGCTGCCCTAGCCTTTCTTGGGATCCACGGGTGGGGGAGGGTTGAGGCATGAGGCAGAGAGACGGGCAGGATGCGGCACAAGTCCCAAGGCAGTGTCTGCAGCACTGCTTTGACAGATGGCCTCCTGTAAAGGCCCGGGCAAGATAGCCAGTGCTCTTGGTGTCCTGCCCCGGCTCCACCACGGTACACAGAGTGGCCTGCATGGATCCAGGCCCACCTGAGTGCTTGGGCACCCTGGCCTCTGGTGTTTCTGTGAGCTGCTTGCAAGCCCGTGAAGCCCAGCTGCGGCGCAGGTCCCTAGGCCAGGCTGGTAGCAGAGCTGCTGCAGAAAGCGGGCTCAGGCCCCACCAGGAGTCACTCTCTCCCCGAGGTGGGTGGAGGGTGCAGGGAAGAAAGAGCCAAGCCCTGCAGGTGGGAGCAGTCGCTGCCCTCAGCTGGCTGCCCACGGCTAGAAATGAGCAGAGGCCCCGGCGTGCCGGCCACCTAGAAGAGCCTGCTTGCCCAGAAATGGAGCTGCAGGACAACAGAGCGATAGAGCCTGTGTCCCTCAGCAGAGACCCACGCCCGAAGGGACACAGAGAGAAATGGGAGCGCAGAGACCTGGACAGGTGGTGAGGGGGCAGAGACCAGGGGAACAGAGAGGTAGAGACAGGAAGCGAGAGAAACAGACGTGGAAAGAAGAAAAGGAGAGAAAAAGATAGAAAAGTAGAGCAGGGAGTTGGGGACGGAAACGGCACAGAACAAGAGAGAGGCGGGGACGGAGGGGGTGAGAGGCACAGAGAGACCTAGAGGAAGGTGGGAAGAGTGAGACAGTGGCAGAGACACAGGCAGGGACAGGCAGGCCATGGGCCCGCGTGCTACTCTTCAGCCACCAGATAGTCAACGTCTCCTGGGAGAAGAGCAAAGCAGATGGGCTGGCAAGTGGTGACATCCTATCAGGACCAGGACCCGGGATGGGCCAGTGGACACCTGTCCTCAGATGTGGCAGGATCTGGGGGTCCTGTGTCTCGGCCCTTGGCCCAGGACTCAGCCCCTTGCCGTTTTCTGCTCGACCACAAGCCTCCCCCAAGCATGGTTGTCTTCCCCACCTCCTGGCCCCAGAGAGCTCTGTGGAACTGGGCACGGCAGCTGAGGGTGGCCTGGCTAGGGGTGTGACTGTCACACTGCACTCCACGATCTCACATGTGGAGAACTCAGGTGCTGGCACCCCACCACACAGGCCCTGGGGCCCACATGGGCGGGGCAGCCTCTGCCTGCCGACAGGAAAGGCATTAGGTGGTTGTGACCCCTGTCATTGCTGACTGTCACTGCGGGCGAGCAACAAAAAGTGAGGCTGCCTGGGTTTGCTGAGGAGAGATTCGTGTACGGCCTTTCCTGATGAAGGAAAAGCTCCCAGAATGGACCAACAGACTGGGCCACTAGACAGCGGGGACCATGCTGAGGCTCGTGCAGGCAAGGGCAGGGCCTCTGAGTCCCTGCACAGCCCCTCGGGTCTGGGACAACGCCAAGGCTGCACGGCGAGCTTTCTGAGTTCAAGAACAAAGCAGCGCTGCCAGCCCATGGGAATTATCTGAGGAGCTAAAACCTCATTAACGTGTGTACATAGGTTCCAAAGACCCACCCCTGCCCTGGTGTACACATTCTGTGTCATCCCGCCTGCAAGCCATGATGGCACGCTGTGTGTCACAGGTCATACTCACAAGATAATCTCATGGGAAAATGGCAAGGTAGCTTTAAAAGTGACATGGGTGGTAGAACTGAATGCTGGCAGATTAGTGTCCTCTGTTCTTCATTTGAGGGAGGTTAAGCGTTGGTGGCCTCTCCAAAGGTTCGCTGGTGTTTCTGTCTCTGCTGACTCCGTGGAGCTTAGGCTGGAGGAGGGAGATGGGAGAGGAGAATACATTCGCTGTGCTGGTCCATTTTCTGTTGCTACAACAAGATGCCTGAGACAGCACAGCTTTATGAAAAATTACTTAGTTCACAACTGTGGAGGTCAGGGTGTGACACTGGCCTCAACTCCTCACTGAAGGGTCCTCAGGGTGACAGCTCAGGCAAGGCTTTGTGCCAGAGGGACTCACTCCTCAGGGAGTGATGCAGGGTCAGCCAGCGTCAGGCTTGCACTCACCCGATCCCACGGATGCCCAGACAGCCACCACAGTCCCTACCAGGGCAGCTGCCCAGGGACCTGAGGACTGTCCATCAGGCCGCACCTGCTCGTGGCTCCGCCCCCCCCAGCATGCCTTGTGCAGCCCAAGCTCCCCCGTCACACATGGCCCTGCCGGCACTCAAGCCACATCAAGGACAGCGTCTGCACCCAGCAGAAGCTGAGAGGTGGGGAGATGACCGGAGGCAGGCAGAGGGAGCCCTCAGCCTGGGGCGGCAGCCGTGGTGCGCCTCCCAGACTACAGAGGCCAGGAGAGAGGAGGCAGGCACCCACCGGAAGGTGTTCACACTAAACCTAGAGAAAGGCGCGGTCCAGCTTCGAGGGCCTGGACTGTATCTCATTTGCAAGTAGAGCCTGGGACAGAGTGAGCGTGTCTCCTTCCCCGCCAGCCATTCCTCTGGGTCCTGTCTCCCAGCCTGAGTTCTGACAGTGGCAGAGGTGACCCACAGCAACACCTACATGTGGCGGGTGCCGACACTGTCCCATCCATGGTGGGACACCCTGGGGCCCTCAGCTAACAGCTCAGAACGAAGAGAAGAACTAAAAGAGGAGAAAAACACTCAAAAGGGACCTAGCAGCCAGAACTGGCACTGGCAGCTCTGTGAGCCAAAGCTTTCATACGCCACGTGTGGAACAGCGCAGATAACCACAAGGTCAGTTCATTTACTTGTATGTGTCTATGTGGTTGCACATAGACTATGCTGTTATCCTGTTATCTGTCAATAAAGCTTTATTGGCACACAGCCATGTTCACTGATCAGCAGACTGTGGCTAACCCCTTGCCACAACAGCAAAATTGAAGCAAAGACCCCGTGGTTTGTCAAACCTGAAATATTTGCGGTGTAGTCTTTAGGGCAAAAGTTTGGCCGCTCCTGCCTGCCTTAGTCTCTTACTGTGAGGCCAAGACCAGGGGGGACTGTGACCTAGAACACTGCTATTGGTTCTTTCTCTCTCTCCCTTTTAATAAAAGACCCACTGTCTGTGTGTGTTTATAAATGGAAAAGGTCCAAAAGGAAAGCAGATGTGAAGTTAGTAATCAAAGATGAGACGGTTCGAGAGGGCTCAAGTGAGTACCCATCAGAATTAAATTTTCTGCGAACATTGACTTGGCATGTTGACTAACTCTCCTAAACACCCTGTTTTAATTTTATCACCTAATTAGAACAATTATTATATTTGCTTTATAATAGCCATTCCTCATCCCCCAAGCAAAATAAATGCATATGCAAATATCCATCCAATGCCAAGATTTTTATCCTCTAACCTTTTAAACGCTATCAGATAGGTGCTTGCAGGGCGTGGCCCATTGTTGCATGTTGGTGACAGTGAAGTCTTTGTAAACCTCTGCCCAAAAGGGATCATTAAGAATGACAGACGAGGGGCCTGGCGGGATGGCTCAGTGGTCTAAAGCGCCTGCTTGGGAAAGCTTGGACGGCTTCAGGGACGGTGGTTGGATCCCCGGCACCACATGCTGCGCCAGCCCTGCCCTCAGGGCGCGGACTGAGCCGGCCATAAAAATGAGTGAATAAACAAATAAAGGTTCTGAAACAAGAAAAAAATAAATAAAATAAAAAATTCTTTAAAAAAAAAAAAGAAAGAAAAGAATGACAGACGAAGGCAGCTTCAGCCCGGGACACGGGTCGCACTATGAAAAGGTGCCTGCACGGATCACGCGGAGTGCGGTGCGTCCACAGAACGTGAGGACGGATACAGAATTCACGGTGAGGAGCCAACGCAGCCAGCGTCGAGGCTGCTCCGCGCCGCGCAGACGCCCCCATCAGCCAATGCTCACGTTACAGCCGTGGATCGCCTCTACCTGCCTGCGTGTCTCAAGTCGGTCATGGACAGGAGGAGGGAACTGGTGAAGTCTGAAAAGAGAGAATGAATAACTGCTCAAGAGAGCCTGAAGAACCGGCGCTGCTCCTCGTCTCCCCATCTCGGCACTCTTCCTCTGTCCTCCTCCGCTACTTCTTCCTCTCCTCTGGCTCCTATCCCTGGGTTGCTCTCTGTCGGTCTGTCGCTTCTGTTTTTTCCTTCCCTTCTCCTCTACCTGCCTCCCCCGCTCTCACGGTCGTTTTCCTCTCAGCAGAGCAGGGCGCTCAGCGGACCACTGTGGTGCAGAGTGGATGGGAAGAAGCCCCCGCTCTCTCCAAGGACATCCCACTTGGGCACTGCCGCACCGGCCAGGCTGCCTGGGGACCTCATGACCCCCTAACCCCTCCCCCGCACCTCACCCGGGCCTTTAGGCAACAGTGCAGCCCAGGAAGCTTCCAGCTCCGCCGACCGACCGCTGGGGCTCAGCCGCACTTACACGCCCTGTTTCACAGGGGCCTGAGCTGTCACCGAGGCTCTTCGGCTCTTCGTGCCTTCCCTTTCAGGAGCGTGCAGTCTGAGGGAAGAGACCAAGCTAAGAGGAAACGCTTCAGAAGACTGAGTGCGCGGGAAGCACGGGCGACTGGGAGAGGCAGACGACGAGAGCGGGTATCTGCCTCGCTGACGCCCGCTGCTCGTCTCTGGTCTTGGCCTTTCTCAAGTGCGAAGTCTTGCACAGGGCTGTTAGCCTGGAGCCGGAGTGCTCCGCAGGAGGCCCTCTTCTTTTTTCTTTTTTTTTCAATTTTCTTTTTTTCTTGTTTCAGAACTTTCTTTTGTTTGTTTGTTTGTTTATTTATTTTTATGGCCCGCTCAGCCTGCCCTGAGGGCAGGACTGGCGCAGGATGTGGTGCCGGTGATCGAACCGCGGTCCCTGCAGCCGCCTAAGCTTTCCTAAGCAGGCGCTTTAGACCACTGAGCCATCCTGCCGGGCCCCAGGAGGCCCTCTTCTGTGTGCACACACTCGTGTGTGTGCATACGCGTGCAATACTCCAAAGGAGAGGTGGCAGCTGCGCCCACCCAGCTCCCCAGCGCTACGCTGCTGGCTCAGGGTGCATTGAAGCCTACAGCTGCCATTGCAATGGTGAAGCTTTCGTTTCAGTAAAATAGAATTTAGTCGTGCGGATGCTCGCAGCGAGTGTCACAGTTGTGTCTTATTTTCAGGGAGTGGAAGAGTTCTTAAACATCTTGCAAAGCTTAACTGCGTCATTGTTCTTAACTCCTAGGGCGGTTCACGCTCTGTTCGAGTTCATGAAGGCGCAGGCAGCCCCATGCAAATCCATTGAAATCTGTGTCGCGGGTGAATTAGTTAAAGATTTGCTGCCCCGGCAGGATGGCTCAGTGGTCTAAAGCACCTGCTTGGGAAAGCTTGGGCGGCTTCAGGGACCGCGGTTCGATCCCCGGCACCACATGCTGCGCCAGCCCTGCCCTCAGGGTGGGCTGAGCCGGCCATAAAAATGAGTGAATAAACAAAGGTTCTGAAACAAGAAAAAAATAAAAATAAAATAAATTAAATTAAAAAAAATTAAAAAAAAAAATAGGGAGCTGGGGAGATGGCTCCGAGGTACAAGTGCCTGCTGGGCAAGTGCAAGGTCGTGAGTTTGAACCCCAGTCCCACAAAAAAAAAAACAAAGATTTGCTGGCAACTGCAGCCAGGGACATCTACAGAAAGGCAAAGCAGTTTTGACATCCTAAATTTTCTCACAAATAGAAAAAAAAATTTCTTTAATGAAGTGGGGGACGCAATGCATAGCTTGAAAATAGGCAGAAAGGGCAGACGAGGAGGAAGGCAAAACTGCAAGAGCCATCCATCATGTCGCCCTTCCACGCTGATCTGGAAGGAGGCACTGCTGGATTTCGTGCCTATTTAACCCTTAAAGATATGAAACAGACAAGAGTCCAAAAACTGCCTGTATTTTTTTAAGGTCCATTTTTATTTCAGTAAAAAAAAAATTGATATATTTAATGTTAAAGCGCGACAATGGCTGTCCCCTTTAGGAGCTGGTGGGACAGCGTGCAGAGATGCGCCCTCCAATCCGTGCTCCACGTGCTCCGCGGGAGGCCCCACCTTGCGGTTGCTTAGCAAGCACCGTGCCAGTCAGGAGCTGCGTGGACGTGCATAAGCCATGGCCTGCGTCCTCACGGAGTGCAACAGCAATCTAAAATCACCAAAGGACTCTGGTTTTAACTGTATGAGGTGGCGTCACTTATTGGCACTTCATCTTCCTGTCCTCTGTCCCTCCTCTCCCCCTTGATCTTTTTCCCTTCTCCTCCACCCCGCCCCTTTCTCTGCCTCTTTGCTCTGTTCCTTCCCTCTTCCTCCAGCTTCTCCTCTTTCTCCTTTCTCTTCTTGCTCTTCTTCACCCTCCTCCTCCTCCTCCTCTTCCTCCTCTTCCTCCTCCTCCTCTCCTCTTTTCTGGCTCCTAAATAAAACCCAATTTGACTAAATCAAAAGCTTTTCAGTTAGGCCAAACCCACTTAGAGCACTCTGGACAAGAGCTTAGATTTTCAGACCTTGTCAGGACGCTTTCTGGACAAATGCTGGCCCAGTCCTAGGAAAGCCCAGACAGGAAGCTCACTCTCTGTGCCTGAAGGTAATGCCCTAACCTAGACCAACCCTGGGGAGGCCCAGAGCTCTACAAGTCTGTGACAGTGCCACTGGAGTGTCCTCAGACCCTCGGGCCAGTCCTGCTGAAGTGTGGACTCCATGCTTTACTATACTATTGGAAACCAAAACAAAGTTCTACTCATCTCCACACTGCACACAGGATGCAGGAACACAAGTGTTGCTCCAGACACCCATTCTTGTGACTCAGGGGCCAAAATGGGAAGAGAACACACAGCTCAGTCACGAGCCTTGCTTTCCAGAGCTGCAGCTGAAGGTGCTCGATTTGCCTGCAGGAGGCTGTATGGGCCCTTGCAAGCTCGAGGTGCATCTGGGAAACAGCCCGAACCCGGGGAAAGCGCGTGGGCCTGAGACGTGTGTTAGTGAATTTCTAGGTCCCCTCAGGGTCTTGCATCCCAGAAGCAAAGCCAAGATAGAACAGTCCTTTGGCCAGGGAGACCCCACAGAGGGTCATGAACTTAGACGAATGTCTGCAATGCTGAGCCCTCTCACCTTGATGGAGGACAAAGACGGTTTTGCAGTCATGGCCAATGGGCTTGCTTCACCTCGGTTCACACCTGGAGTCTGCTAACCTCTTTCCCACACAGTTCTAGCTTCCCTGCCCAAAATCGTCTTTTCCTGTAACATTCCCCACCTATCACACTCCAAAAGAAGATCATGCACTTGGGTGAAACTCGGGTGGCAGAGCAGCCAGGGCACGCTGGCTGCCCACCTGCACCAGGACTTCCACGTACACTGCTGGAGAGCCTCCGGCCCTGAGCCCATGCCTGTGGTGACTGGGGATCCCCATACTAGAAGAGCAAGATGGGTTTAAGGCACTAGGCCCAGCACATGTGATCTCCGCCTTCCCAAAGGCCCCAGCCAGAGAGGAAGTTGCTGAGGGTCCTTGCCACAGTGAGTTTTATTTAGTGAGGGGTTACCTGCCTTTCACACAAGTAAACAAGCCCTGCAGTGCAGAAGAGTGCATCTTGAGCTTCAGCACACATCAACATTACTCATGCCCCTGCAAAATAGAATAAAAGTGACCAAAGGGAGGTTTCATTGAGCAGTGAATCTATTGGCAGACACCGCTTGCAGGGCATTGTTCTCAGTGCTGTACAGGACAATGAGAGCCAGGCAGTGGCTAGTAAATATTTAATAACTGACTCCCTGCAAATACCCCTGGCTGACTGGTGGTGTTTGTCAATGTCTGTGGCCTAAAGATTTCACTGGGGTAGATCTCAAGCCACTGAGGTGACTTTGCCATACAGAGCAGGATAGAGAGACGCTTACAACTGGCTCTTGTCCCCATTTTACTGATGAAGAAATGGAGGCCCTGAGGTGCCTCTGAGGCTGTGTTCCTTAGCAGTACAACCTGCACGTGAGGACATGGCCCCAGTGTACTCTGGGTCTGGCACTCCCAGGTGTGGGGCTTCTGCTGTGGCCACCTCACTGCTCAACATGAGGAGAACCAGGGCCGTGGTGGTTCCAACCCACACTGGTGCTCTTGACTGGGGAAGTCTGGGGTGACCCAGTGAGAAGGATTTGAACACCTACAGGAAATGAGGGACACACAGTAGAGTTTGAGGAACATCAAAACTTCTTCTAGGTGGCAGTGAAAACATTTTGAAGCCATCTACTCTCCCTTCCCTGCAGCTACCAGAGGCAGAGAATGGGAAGCATGCTAGGGTCGTGTCGAATGTCCCCAGACACACATTTCAGGCCCTGGGACTCAGGACCACTGAGCTCCTAAAAACTACTACAAGCTTGCAGAGAATTTTGTTTGCATTTGTGAATGAACGAAATTGCATAAAACATTCATTACATGTTTTCTAAATTAAACTCTCATAAGAAAAGTGACATTGCCTTACATTTTGGGAAGACTTACTAGTGGAAATCTTAAATTAGCTTCACATTCAGTCTTTCACAATGTGTCATTTTTGCTCAACTGTATGAGAAATATCTGACCTTGTGTATACATAAATACATGCATAAGGAGAACTATTTTAAATTCTTTTGGAGACAGCTGTGGATATCCTTCCTTGGTACCACACCATGAACTGACAAGAAGTTTCTTGAAGACAAGCTGGAAGGCGGCATCTAAAATCATCCCCGTAACTTCTCAGGCCCTGCACCCTGCCATCCTCTGGTCTCTGTGATGCGATTTTGCCAGAAACTCATTCAAGCAGCAACTAGGCCAGGTGTGTAAGTGAGAACACCCTGGGCCCATCAGAAACTCATTCGACCCACCAACAAGGCCCTGTGTGTGACTGGAACTTCATTCATCAGACAGGCACACTGTGGAAAACTGCAGCAGAACTCCCTGCAGAGAGGCTAGAGACAGGACCCACTCGGCTGATCCAGGAGCAGAACATTTTGCCAGAGTGGCACAGCAGTCTTATCTTCCAGCAGGAAGACGTGGAGCACAGCAGCCAGACCCAAGCCACACCCATTGGGACAATCTGAACTTGGTAGATCCAGACCTGGTGCTAAGGTAAGAACTCTGCCAAAGCTCTACACCAAAGGTCAGAAAGCAAGGTTATACAAAATGACAAAGAGAAGGAGCAAAATGCGCTCTTAGACCCTGTACCCACCCAGAACAAGTGCAGGAGACAATGGCATAGAACAATATTGAAACCATACGCCTGAAATCTCTGAAATAAGAGCGTCTGAGGTAACAGACAACAGCAAAATGGTATAGTGGAAATCAGATCAGAAATAATTTCTGAAATAAAAAAGAAATGATAAATATAGTGAAAGAAGTACTAACTGCTTCTAAAGAAGACACTGATTAAAAAAGTAGAGGAGAATAGAAAAATGATGGAATCCTTGAATGAAAAATATAAGAAAGTAATAGAATGCATGAAGCAGATTCAAAGTACTATATAGGAAATTAAAACCCCAATCACAGGCTGGCAAAACCATTTGAATGAAAGTGAAAATAGACTTTCAGGCCTTGTAGACACCATTGCAGCTAACGAAAAGGTTCAGAAAAGATCTCTTAAAAACAGCTAGGATGCCAGAAAAAATATTTCAACATCTAGAAGACCATGAAAAGATGAACAACAAAAGCCTGACAGGCATAATGATAAAGAAGGACTCAATTCAAATGATATAAAAAGAATATGGGCAGAAGCAATAACAGGAAACTTCCCAAATATGAGGAAACAATATAGAACTCCAAATAGCATCAACCCAATTAAAACCACACCAAGACCTATAATAATTAAGATCCCAATCAGCACAAGGACAGTATGCTAAAAGCCACTAGAGAAGAGAAACAGATCACATTTAAAGGAAAATCTATCAGAATAACAGAATAATGGCTGATTTCTCTTCACCAACCATGAAGTCAAGAAGAGTATGGAGCAGAGTACTTCACGTCCTCCATGAAAACAAATTCCAACCCAGCCTGCTATACCCTGTAAAAGTATTTTTCCAGTTTGATGGAGAAGTGAAAGACTTCCATGACAGCAACTGAAGAATTTCCTGATAACAAAGCCAACCCTACACAGAGAGGGATCAAGATGACCACAACTCTGTAAGGAGAGTGGAAAGAACCCACCAAGTAGGGCAAGCAAGCACAGGAGAAAAAGAGGTGCACGGCAGCAATCTTTCAGTTACTCTTTTGTATGCAGCTGCAAAATATTTCCAGCAGCATATTCTACAAATGGACTACTCCTGCACCTTATGGGTCATGATTATGTCCGGGAATATAGGGTGGATATCAAGGAAATAGCAGCAGCTCAGTCCCACAAGTGACACCTGGCCACTAGTAAACATCATGGACACTGTCCACAGCCATGACATACTAGCACTTCATGTGAGATCCTATCCCCAAACTGACAGCAGTGCTGGTCATATATTTACCATTACAGTATTTATGTTATGTTTTATTCTTAGTAATTCTTTACTACCATGGAAAGTTTTTCTTAGCTGATATTTTTATATATATTAACCTATTCAAATACTACGCAAGTACTCTGAGTTGATTATGGATTGGTACATATGATATACAACATTCTGGCTTCTAAGTTTAATTTGAACTTTGGAATATGGTTTTCAAATATTTAACTTCATTTTCTTTTTAGTGGTATCAGGGATCAAACTCAGGACCTTGCACTTACCAGGCAAGCACTTATTCCACTGAACTATCTGCCCAGACCCAAATTTCATTTTTAATTAATACGTAATTAATTTCTGAATACTACTTAATTATAATTTTGTTTTATAATTCATACTGTATCTTTGACTTACAATCTACCTATAAGACATGGTATGATATTTTCTCCTAGTATTAGATACTTTAAAAAGAAATATATATATATATATATA
>PVJA010020773.1:0-36467 GCA_004027025.1 Myocastor coypus | reverse complement strand
AAAAAAAAAAAAAAAAAAAAAAAAAAAAAAAAAAAAGAAAAAAAAAGAAACCATGAAATAGTTTGCTAAGATGAATATATTGCTTACCTTACTTCAGCAATGTGGAAAAATTCGGGATGTTCCACATGCTCATAAATATTTGATATTTTCAAGTCTTTATTTTATTTTAATTGGAGTTTTAATATGAAATTTGGTAAAATTCAATGAAAGGATAGAAGGAACAAACGAAAGAAATTTACAAAGAGAAAAAATTGAGAAGGTAAGACTAAGAGAATTTTTAAAAATGATATGTAAAAATAGATGATATCTGAAGATGCTCTATTAGTGTGAATTTTAATGTAGTAGTGATGGCAAGGAAAGAAAAATTAATCTGAAAAGGTTAAATTATGAAACCACAGAAGGAGTCATTTAATATCAACACTATTAAAACAAATTTGGAACTAAATATTTTGTCTTGCCATCTTTGCAGGTACTAGTTTTATATCTAAAATTTTTGCTGTAGTGTGAGTTAAAATTTCATGTTATGTATGCCTTTCTAAAACTCAGTTAAATATTTTATTTTTGAGATGGCTACAGTTGCTCTCCAGCTTTTTGCTCTGTTATTATGACAAACTTATGCCAATACAAATATTTCTCACAAGTGTTGTGCAAAACTTGTATGTGAAACATAATTTTCTTTTACAGTAAAGTACCCAGATTGTACTTAATTAGTAAGTAATTATGTAGTAAAAACAGTGACACATGGAGACTCATTTTACAATTTTAATTCCAAATAATTTTATTAATAACTTTTATTCATTTTAATGAGAAAAAAGATAAAATAGCAATGAATCAGTTTCAAAACAGGTTAGGAGGATATTTACAATAATATATTGCATATTGTTGTTCTCATAGTAGTTATTCAGAAGACAAGGTGCAGACACAGAATCATGTCTAAACATTATTAGTGCAAATTTTTATTCTCTTTGAACTAAGACAAAGTTGTTGTATATCTATCCTAACTCTCTCTCGTGTGTGTGTGTGTGTGTGTGTGTGTGTGTGTGTGTGTGTGGTGTGTATATATATATATAATAAAACTTACACTGCTATGAAGTATTTCATGACACTAGGTTGCCTAGCAACTGATAGCTGAACCTTTACCAGAAAGGATGTTCATCTCAAAAGTAAGGTAACTTGTTTGCCTTAGGCATTGGGCCAAGTCCTACCAGCATATGTATGATCAATTTCCTAGTTTCATGACTCACACCATATCCCCCTTTTTTGTTTTGTTTTTTCACAGATGAATGTTCCACTTCAGTTAGAGAAGCAGTATTTGGAGAAGTCTTTAAGGGAACTTTTCATACTTGAAATTAGTCCAAAGATTGTAGGTACTTGAATTCAGCAAAATAACTCAATAGTCCAATAGAACATAATAGTAACGAGCTATGAACAGAACTGGCAATGTGAGAAGCTGCTGACTTGAGCGCTTTATGGCTCAGCATATTAATACAGCTTTACTTTTTATACCTCATGGATAGACTTCTCTGCTGGATGGTTAAGACCAAGATAAACCGCGGTCTATATAACAAAAATTGTAACTTTTGTATCTGACAAGGTCAGTCAAATGCCCTCAGGATTTGCCCTGAAACCATTTGCCCTGAAACTATCTACAACATTTTGTAGATCTTTTGTCAGTGTCAGCCATCTGGATGAGTCACAGCCATTGCTTAACCAAGTGACTATCTGTGAAAGCCTGAGAGAAAGTTTTCATCCATCACTTTCCTCTGTGGGACCATAATCTATCTGATTAGAAAATTTTGTGGCACTACTTACTAACAGGATGTCACGGAACAGGTTCTCTTTTGTCCTGAGTCCTCACTGACCTTAAAGGGCAAGGGCCAAAATATTAGCTATTCTTGTAACCACTCCATTTCTCTGACTTTTGGTCTGTAAACTTTAGTTGTTAAACATCCAGAAGAGAAGCTTAATAACATTGTTGCCCTGTAACAGAGACAGTTGAGTTTAACATCACTTTCTGTCTGAATATCAAATACCTTACACAGAACATGGAACTGTTCTTTATAACAATCATTGATATTCTAAACTTTAAATCTCTATAGAATGTATATGTGCTGCCAAAGCAAGCATGAAATCTCTATAGAATGTGAAAACAATTATACACTTTTGCACAGAAATTTAGAAATCAAACTATATACAACATAGTAGCAGGACAATCCAATGACTTTTTTTGTCTGTTGTTTTCTTTTATGATTCTTTTTTAAAGAAAAGTTAAAGAGAGTATAGCAATAATTGATAGGGAATTAGAGGCAGTATGCATTTAGAAGACTAAAATGACAGGTACTTCACACACAGTTTTAGTATTACACATTGCTATCCTCGGTGTAGTTACTTAGTTCCAAATAAATTTTGAAAGTGAAGAGAGAGAGCAAAACTGCTCACTTGGTTGTGTATATATGTGACTCACACCTCATCAAGACATTCAGGACACCAACCCATTTGGACTAAGGTAACTCTTTGGTTCAAAGCATAGAAAGAGAACCTGCTTCTAGAAGGGATTAGAACAGACTGTGATCTGTTCTTGTCCATTCCTACTTACCTCAAGGTAAAACACTGAGAGTACACTTTGCAATTATCCTTGAGAATCACAGTGAGAGGAGGTAGGCAAGTCCAAGATCACCTGGAGGATTGTCCTGTAAAACTTAGATAAAACCACCATAGCTCTTCATGTCCACTAAAATGGCTGAAGTTAAAAATGATACAGGGACTGGTAATATGAAATATCAGCAGGGAAATTGTAAAACTGAAACTCTCATACATTACTTTTGGGTATAAAATCATTGCTTTGTAAACTTACTTGACAGTGTTCATTAAATGCTATCCATTTCTGGAGTATGAACAGCAGAATATAAAGTGCATCTATCGCCTAAAAATAGACTCATAGTAGTTTTATTTATAATAGAAAAATATAGGAAACACTCTGAAGCTCCATAAGTAAAAGACTAGATACATAAATAATGGAACATTTCTTACTACAAATTACCACAGAGAAATAAAGATTATTCAGAGATATAACAACAGGAATCAATCTCTTACATATTATCACTATTATATAAAGTAAAACTATTGTCACTAAATAATATATGTCAAGTTATATCAAAATATGAAGCTGAAGAACAGGAAAATTGACTTAATAGTGAAACAGAATACTGATTAATCTTCAGAAGGGTTATTAGTGATAAATAATCTCAAGGGAATATCGTGCTATATTTAGATTTTTGTTGGTCTAGACTGTGGTTGTATGGTTGTACATTCAGCTAATTATTCAACATTTGTAAGCTTATCAAGTTTTCCTGTGTTTTATAATTGGAGTAAGGAAATATTTGTTTCTAAAATCTAAGTAAGTGATAACTTATCAGAAACCAAATACTTATACCTAAAGAATAAGCAGACAAAATGAAGATCAGGAAGAAGGAAGAAGGTACAGAGGAGGGAGAGAAATGAAGTGACATTTTCATAAATTGCATAAATTGGAAAATTTTCATCATAGCCCTTTTTCTTACCACAATAAAAATGTTAGTAATTATTTACATAAAAATCACTTCTACATTGTAAAAGACTCAAACTTCCCCTATGTAAGAACAATCACAACCTGAGAATATCGGGGTTATGAGTAAGAAGGAGAAATCTTATAATGCTTCAATTGAGGGAATCACTCTTACTGTACAATTTTGGTTTAGAGACCCATTACACTCTTGTGAGAATAATTATTTAAGGGTTCAGATAATTAAGGAAAAGGAGGATAGAATATAATTTAGAATTGTATTTTTTTTTCAAAAGGAAGGAGAGTTAGACTGATATTTTTGTAGCTCATTATCCTTATTTGCATTCTAGAGTAAAAGTTTTCCATAAGATTGATTTCAGTGCAGAAAGGCCCATGGGTTAGAGACATAAATAATATTGCTAATTTGTTTTGAAGACTAACCTGGAATCTAATGCCATCACAGTCATTTGGAGGGCTTCAGGCGACCTTTGTGTGATCTTGTTCAGTGTATTTGATCTACTGTGCTCACTAGGATGAAAAGGAAATTTTTAAAATATAAAATAAAAAATTTACAGGGGTCAAACAACCACTGTTATCCACAGAAAGACTTTCACAGTATGAACGTGCTCTATTACATGGGCTTTCAAATCTTAAAATCTTCAGGAGATTCAGACTGAGGTTATTTATAGAAAAAACCTGTTCTCATTCTTCCACTACAGACTGGGCATGGTGTTTCATGCCTGTAATACCAGTACTTTGGAGGCTGAAAACAGGAGGATCACTAGGAGTCAGATCTGTGTAGTGAGAACCTGTGCAAAAATGCATACAAAAGAAAGAAAAAGAAGAAGTAAACATGGCAAGTACTGATGAGAAAGCTCAGCAGGCCAAACACCTGCGTAGGCAAGTGCAGGGAATGGGGCTTGATCCCAGGCACCGTAAGCAGCATGCGCCCTGACTCCAGGGATGCTGAGCCAACCAATGAGTCCAGGCATGGTGGCGCCTGCTTGTAATCTCAGCAATGTGGAGGCTGAAAACAGGAGGATCTCTGTAACACCCTGTACCAAATACACTTAAAAGGAGTGAAGGAAGGAAGGAAGGAAGGAAGGAAGGAAGGAAGGAAGGAAGGAAGAAAGGAAGGAAAAGAAAGAGAAAGAAAGAAAGAAAGAAAGAAGGAAGGAAGGAAGGAAGGAAGAAAGGAAGGAAGGAAGAAAGAAAGAAAGAAAGAAAGAAAGAAAGAAAGAAAGAAAGAAAGAAAGAAAGAAAGAAAGAAAGAAAGAAAGAGAAAAAAAAAAAAACACAGTAAAATTTAGGAAGAGGAGTCAGGGCCAGAGATAGCTCAGCAGCACAGAATGCTCCTGGAAGGCGCAAGACACTGAGTTCAATTTCCATTATGAAATAGTTTTAAAAATTGAAATCTAAAGAAGCAGAACGGGTTGGGGTATATTGTTCTTCCTTGGAAGACCAAATGGTTTACATCATGCAGGTGTAGATCAGGTGTAGACTCAGACCATCTGCATGTGGAAAGCTGGCCTGGTGACACGAAAGAGATTCTTGTCTTTTGAGAGTCCAGAGCATCATAACCAGCCACATGGATTATTGGTTGAAAGCTTTTAAACTGACAGTTCAGTCATAGGAACAGTGAGGTTTAGTTGGACATGGCACATAAAAGTATCTTTCCTTGAATTCACCCCCACTCACTCTATTTACATATCATAATCAAATGCAACCACCAGTGGTCTTCCACCAAAACAAATTTAACTCCGTAGAATTTGCAGAACGAATATGTTCAATGCAAGACCACAGGTCTGTAGGACTACTGAATTGACCAGGGGCACATTTTCCCTAGACCACTCTTCATTAATTGCCTTAAACTGTCATATTCCATATACCTATTCCCAGGGATGACTTGTTTCTTCTTTTTATTTTGGGGAAGTGGAAATTTGGAGTTGTTACTTTTCATGTAGCTTTTTTTCAAATCTTTCCTTGCTTATGGATCTACTAGTTTTTTCATGAAATATTACACTAGATTTCTTAAGATTCCTAATATTGACTCTAATTTTTTACTTTTGTTTTTCACATTTCTTTTATTACATATGGAATTTATATTTGTATGAGCTACTATAAGAAGGAACATTTTTATGTTTCCCTACCTGTAAAACTGACCCCATAATTTTGTTGTGTAGGCCTTCCTTTATCCACTGACCCTTGTTGCTAACTATGCATTTTCATATTCTCAGCATCTATGATTTCACATTTTTCTTTTTATATATCCATGTTCAATTGCTCACTTTCTTCATTCCTACTTATGCAATTCCTTGCAACAGGGAAAATCGATTGATCTTTGTGGTTACTCTCCATGATTGTTTTATCCATTCTTTGGTGCCGGTGATATATGTACATTTTAAACTCTTCGTGTGAATTTCCACATCAAGTCACTCAACGATTCAGTGTCATAGTTTGAATGTTGACTATCTCTCAGCAGTTCATATGTTAAAACCTTCTCCCTGACAGCCATAGCACTACTGAGAGCTGACAGAATCTTAAGAGGTTTGTGGGTGAGCAAGGTGTGCCCTTAGGGAGCCTGTGACTCTAGCTTCTTCTTCATACTTCTTATCATGGCGTCCTACCGCAATGCAGATCCAAAGAAAAAGACTCAACAACAAGGCCACTGGGACCCCCAAAACTCTGAGTCAAAATAAGTCTTTTTCTCTTTATGAGTTTTAAATATTACTCAGGCATTACTATATGCTTAGGCATTGAGTAAAGAGCTACAACTACTAGGATTATGTTAAATGTTCAAGGTGCCATCCACACCTTAGCTCTGGTCTGGCACATCACTGAATTCCCTTCCTACCTCTGGATGGCAATGCTGATCGCTGATGTGTTCTAGCAGCTCCTGAATGATAGGAAAGACCAAGTATGTTTCTTCCAGGATGAGAATCTCTCCTTCCCAGCACTCAGGGCAGCTGTGGCACCTGGTACTCACTAAGTCCAGAATGTAATTTCCTTTCCACACAAAAATACCATCACTAAGGTAAAGCAACTTTGGGGATAAAATCTGAGATGATTGACAGTTTTCTGCTCAATTAATTCTTGAAACTACTACTTTGAAACACCTGGCTCTACTATGCAATCAAAACAGTCACTGACAGTCTCCATTATCATGGATTTCTTTTGCTTATTTCACAAATTTTGTATGAATATAATTGTAGAAGACAGATTCTTTTATATTGTCTTATTTTGCCCACTATAATCCTTGTTGAGATCAGTCTATGTAAGACGTGCCTCGTAATTTTCTTCCTTTATTATCATGAAGCATTATGCCATTATAAGTTACACGGCAATTTGATTATCTGTTTTCTGGGCCAATATTGTTTGTAGTTTTATTATCTCCTTTTGGGTAATGATAGGTAAACTTACTATTTGAGTGTAGGTCTTTCTGTAAACATACGATTTAGTTTCTTTTAAGTCATCAAGGAATAGCTTTCTTAGTATGAAAACATATACAAGACGTACAACAGTTTAGATTTCTACCAGACATGTATGAGAATTCTGGTTGCTGTACATTATTATCTACATGTGTATTCTGTGCACAACTGTATTTTCGGTACAGTTCTGAGATGGACAGTGTTTTATGCTTTGCTGAATGACTATGAGAAGAAGACCACAGGTGACATCAGTGTGGTGATAAGGAATCAGGCTGTGCAATTTGTGAACTCAACTGTTTAGCAACTAATCATGTGTATGAAAGGAATATAGCAAAGAGAACCAATCAGTGGTCCCAAATACTGCAAAAAAAGTAGTGCTTAGATACAATAGTTTTTGTGGTCAATGTCATAATGAGAAAAGAAGATCAATGAGCTTAGGTTTTCAGAAAGCTAATTTTAAAGCTATGTTCTTTAATATATTATTCTTTTTGGAAATTTAAATATTCTTTTTACCACAGATATATGCTAATTTTTATTTTATTTTTATTCTTCCATTTTCAAAAATCTTCTAACTAGCATAATAACAGGAGAGTCTCAGTATACTAAAAAATAACTGTTTAATTTTAAAAATTGACAATTTCATATAATTCAAGGTTGGGGAAATCATGATATGGATGGCATGGAGGCTATGAAACTCAGCATGAATGGTAAGGTTCAAAATGAAGAACTAATTCATTTTAAATTTATAGAGTTTTGGACTATAAGATATTTCAGCTGGAATAGGGACCCAGAAAGTATGATAGGTAATTTTATTTGTAGAAGGAGAATATGAAACCCAAAAAGAGAAAAGTGCGGTTTTTTACCATACAGCTTCTTTTGGTAGCTTTAAGAATAAAATTAAAATGAATATTTTATTTTTTAATATTTACCTGGATTTCCACTATTATTCATTCATATCTAAACAATAGTATACCTGCTAATATTTTGTTGTTTCCTCACAATGTTAAACTATTTTCAATTGATCTTCCTATATGTGTACTAAGTTATAGAATTTTTGGAAATATTACAGTATATATAAAACAGAAATCTTTTAGGAGAAATCAATTGTAGTAGTTGATACAATGTGTCAACCTGGCCTTCCTTCAAGTTCAGTGAGGACTCAGGACATAAGAGAACTTGTGTTGTAACATCCTATAAGTCAGTGGTTTCCCAAATCTTCTGTTCAAAGAGATCGTGGGTCCACAGAGGAAAAGGATTGACAAAGTATAGTGTGCCTAAAGAGAGTCACGTAGAAAGAAAACATTCTCTCAGGCTTTCATAGAGAGCAAACTGGTCAAGCAATGGTCGTCACTTATGCAGATGTCTGACAATGACAAAAGATCTACAAAGCATTGTACATGGTTCTAAAGTAAATCCTGCGGGGATTTGACTGATCTTGGGAGATCATGTTTTGCTATACAGCTCTTGATTTAACTTACCTTAGCCACCCAGCAGAAAAGTTTAACCACAAGGCATTAAAAGTAGAGTTAGAGTAGTAAGATTGTTAAAATTTGAATTCAATTCTTTCATAGATATATAGCAGCAGGCAATCTGTATTTCCTTTTAAATTTGGGCAGTTCACGTTCTTCAAGGATTATGCTTCGGTTAGTTCACCAAATTTACTGAAGTGGAATTGTCTATAACATTTGCTCACTATATTTTCATCATATATGGTGTCTGACAGCTTGCTTTCTTTCTTTCGTTCTTTCTTTCTTTCTTTCTTTCTGTCTTTCTTTCTTTCTTTCTTTCTTTCTTTCTTTCTTTCTTTCTTTCTTTCTTTCTTTCCTGACAGGCAATGATACATTGGTGACTTTGTCTGGAGGTTTATCTACTTTGTTAATTTCTTTTTTTAAAGCTTTTTTTTTGTTGTTTCACAGACCTTAAGTATTTTTCTTTTTTTCCTGCTATTTATTTTCTACTTTACCCTTTTCATTATTGCTGTTCTTCCACTTCTAGGAACTTAAATTTTACTGAATGTTTCGTTATTTCTTAAATGAAAGGTCAAAAACATTGACATAGGTTCAGTCTATTTCCTAAAATAGACATTGAAAATTCTGAATTTGACTGCATAGCAAGACCCTGTCTCAAAAAGACCAAAAATAAATAAATAAATAAATGAATAAATAAATAAACAAACAAATCTGAGTTTCCCTCCAAGTGTGACTTCAATTGCATTCTGCAAATATTGATATGTTTTCTTTTCATTATTCAGTTTACAATTCTTTCTGCTTTATTTGTGATTTCTTCCTTGTTCTTAGAATTTCTGTTGAGGCTGCTTTTAAATTAGTTTGTAGTAGATAACTCGCATAGTCTAACAATTACAATGTTTAAAACTGATTTTTTTTCTTTGAATTGGCTATAATTGAAATTGTTAGAATCATCAAAATATTTAACGGATTATGGAATAATTTAACTTTCAAAAAGTTTAAATTCAATTTTATCACAATAAAAGAGCTGACCAAATAGCTCAGCAGATTAAAGCAACTGCAAATATACACAAGGGTCAGGGGTTTGATACTCAGGCCAGTCATGGTGACATCACCCCCTGGACACTCTAAGATGGCAATTGAGACTAGATGTGGTGGCACACACCTATAATTCCAGCTCTTGGGAGCCTGTAAATAAGCATATCACTATGAGTGAGATCTAGAAGTGAGACCCTGAACACCCTGTAGACCCTTCTTTCCTCCCCCAAAACAATGAAAGGACATGCTCAGTATATTTCCTTCCTTACTTCCTTTTTCTTTTCTTTCTTTCTTTCTTTCTTTCTTTCTTTCTTTCTTCCTTCCTTCCTTCCTTCCTTCCTTCCTTCCTTTCTTTCTTTCTTTCTTTCTTTCTTTCTTTCTTTCTTTCTTTCTTTCTTTCTTCTATTCCCTTTCTTTCCTTTCTTTTTTTGAGACAGAATCTCACTATGTAATTCTAGCTGGGCGTGAGCTCATTACGTAGCCCAAGCTAGGCCCAAGTTCCATGATATTTCTCCATGAGCCTCAGCAGTGATGGGATTCCAGACTTATGAGGCCATTCTCAGCTAGTATATTTACAGATAATTTATTGACATTATGTCATGATGCAAAATGTACTCTACCCTGTTAGCATGCCCCTGAGAAGAACTCATATTTTATTTTTCTAAAGTGTCATATATACATTTGTTAAGTCAAAGTGTTTGAATGAGCCACATATATCTTTCTCACATCTTCTTCTCTTTGTTTCCTAGGCCATAGTATATGTGACAAAAGAGAGCTACTGACATTCACAACAGTTTTGTGGAAAATGTCTGTTTTCCAACTTAATTATGCCAGTTGATGTTTCCTATTTTCTGAAGCTCTGCTACTGGATGTTCACACACTGCACTTACGACTTTGATTTTGTCATTAGGACCTGATTTTATCTGTGATGAAATAACTTTTGAAATCATAATATTCACAACACTATAAATGTTAAGTTGTTGAGATTCATTTATTATTTTTAAATAACACAAAAGAATAATGGAAAAATACAACAGCTTTGGAAATGATGCAAGACTTCACTAAACAAAGTAATAGGAACTTGACCGTGGTTGCCATAATACATGTTGCTATCTTCCAATTAGTTGTTCAGATTACCAGATATAAACATGCAAAATTATTTTAAATTAAAAGACAAAACAAAACAATGATAAAGAAGTTATCAGAAATTCAAAAGCCGAAAATAAATCAAAGTAAAAACAAAATTAAGCATTAACGGCTCCTTTAAAAAGACCAACAGAAATCAACGATACAATTATCCAAATTATTCTGCACATATACCCACATATACACATATTTTTCCCCTTCTTTCATTTGTTCTTTTTCTCACCCCATTGTTCCTTCCCTTTGAATAGATTCTTTCAGAATTTAATTACTCTTTCAGGCTCTCACACTAACAGAAAATACGATATTTACACATGTAGATCTAATTTATTTCACTTACAAGTGTGACCTCCTGTTGCATTCATTTAACAATAAAATCTTCGTGCTCTTTTTTCTTACTTGAATAATACTCCACTGTGTAAAAGTAGCACATCTTTTTCATCCATTCCTCACTTGATGGGCCTTTAGGTTGTTTCCAAGATGTAGCTAAGAGAAATTGCACTTAGATTCAATGTTTTGGGATTATTTGCCAAAGAAAGATGCTTCTCAGGTTTGAATGGGTGGTTTTTGTTGTTATTGTGGTTGTTGGACTTGTCTTGAAAACCAGTCCTAGTATGGCAGCTTCAGACACCACTCAACTCTTCCTCATTAGATGAGCTGATCTGGGGCCATTCAGCTGGTGTGTGCTTTCAGGTCAGTGAGGCGAGTGACCGCTTCCTTCCCTGGGCCAGCCCCGCTTCCAGGATCTCCAACTAATCATAGTGTTCATGGTGGCTTAGCTTCTCTTGCTTGATTTTTCTATCCACACAGAGGGACTAAACAAGTGCCCACTGAAGGCATATTTTTTCCAAGATCAATGACACCAGGATAAAAGCTGTAAAAGATGGGAATTACTTGAGTTCTGCACCCTCTTTTCATGCCGCTGATATTAGCTGCTCCCTAGTAGTTACAGAGATGTTTTGGTTCAAGACACAAATTTCAGTTTTATGCGAGGATTGGGACTCATTTACAGCTTTTAGTCCACCACACCTCAGAGTAGAATATTTATACTGACTTAGTGTTTAGCTTTGCCTCAAGGGAACTATAACTAAGAACAGTCTGTCTTGGTCTTTAATCATTTTATCAGCATATTCCCAAGAAGTTGAGAGATACTAAGACATTCAAATTCCATAAGATAAGAATAGATAGATAGATAGATAGATAGATATAATAAAATTACATTAAATTAATATTATAGCTACTGACATGAAACTGACTGTTAATTTTAAACTATTCACCAAATACTCATGAGTCCCCAGTCAATACCAGTTAATCCTTTCTTCATCTCCAAATAGAGTACACCATGGCATAATATTGATCAATGATTAGGACTCCTAACTCTAAAATAAGCCATTTGGAGTTAGACATTAGCTCTGTATTTCTCTAGCCTTTAGAATTTTGATAAACATCTCCGCACATATCAGACTAGGTTGTTGTTAGAGTATCTATACTTATTTTATGGAGTGTTTGTTAGTTGGAATGAAAGGGATTTAAATCACATCTGCCACTTCGAAAATGCTTAGTAATTAGAACCATTATGATTATTTCCTTAAGAGAAAATTAGAAAAAGTTACAAAGAGAATAATGAAAAGCAAATGCATCTAATGTTAGCCTATTTTGAGATTTTGACAAAAATGATCCAGCTGGAAAAACTTGTGGGGAAAAATGTAAGGAAAGAAATTCAATGCTAAAATCCTACTAGCAATATCTAGCAGCATATTATTTGTATTAAAGTGGTGTTTCTTTCTCAGTTCTTGGGGTGACTAGTGGTAGGAAATATCACAGGCAGTATTTTGTTCCCCCAAAAGCCTATCAATGGGCTAGGTGTTTATACGTATTTGGTGCATCGCTTAGGTTAGGTTATGGAGTCATGACAAGTAAGAACTGAAATAGCAAAAGCAGCACATGTTTATTTTCCAGTCTTTCTGCTCTCATAGGTTATCTGTGGCTACTGTGCATAATTATGGTCCTGACCCTAGGATTCAGCTTGAAGGAGGAAGCCCTATCCAGAACACCATCTCAGTCACTTTTTCCTGGCTAAGACACAACCCCTGACACCCACATGTTAAAGGAGGGGAAGTTTACTTAGGGTCGTATTTTCAATTTCCAATCTGCTGAGATTGGGAACAGAACTGTGTTGTAGAAAGGCATGGCCAATGGAAAGTTGCTCACATCATGGGAGTCTGGATGCAGAAAGTGATGGCTGGAATATATACTCTTCTAAGACACCCCCTTCAAGGACTCACCGCTTGTGAACAGAACCCACCTCCCAGCACCATGCCAGCTAGTGTCCCATCATTTGGTCACCTTCCACAGACCCTGCCTCTGAGTGTATGAGGCTTTGGAAAACGATAGTCAGATATCAGCCATGCAAATTATTGTGTCATGGGCAAAAAAGAAACAGCAAAATTTCACACTTGGCAATTGGGTGCTTGTACATGAAGTGACGCTCATCAGATCTTTATATAACTCATTGATCTGAACTTCTCATGAAACCCTATTTAATCTCAAGCTATCAAACAGCACAAATTTGCCATAAACGTAGAAGGAAAAGAGTGGTAAGATTATTGAGAGTGATCAACAATGTCACCATTATCAAAATAATGTTAACAGATAACATATTATTCTTCACTTTAGAACACAAAGTACTCTTCTTTAAAAACTGATGAACCTCATGATTCAACTGTAAAAGATCTATGTATTAGTGGTTCTCAGAAAAATAAATATCTTAATATAAAGATTAAATGCAAAATATTAAATATTAAATTATTAAAATTAAATATATTTAATCATTGTTAAAATAAAGTATAAAATGCAAATTATTTTCCAAATATCATGGTACCTTAGCTTACAATCTTAATTTGCTCTGTGATTTTTGAAAACACGGCCCTATTTGACTCCGTGGAGAAATGATGCCCAGTGACATTTTTGTTACCCAGGGCACAATGTGAAAGCAAAAATAAACATTTATCCAAAGCGTCTGTTTGAAAACCAAAATGTTTGAAAACCAAAATGTCTCTGAGCCAAGTTGTCCTGTATTGCTGTCTGTCAACCAGTTCATCTCTTTTATTAAGCAATTAACAGTGCTATGCTGAAGAAAAAATAGTATTGTTTGAAATATCAATGTATGAAATAATAAAACAAGTTCTTTATAAATTTTATGAACTTATCTGACACGAGAATTTCTAAATTCTACATAAAAGAAATGTGCAAGGTTTTTCCATGGCAACTAGAAGTATGTTCATTTGCAAAATGGATCATGTGAAAGTGATTTCCCACTGAATTTTAAGGCATAAAAATAAAATATGTGGTCACATCAATACCGCCAAAATATCTAAAAGTTCTCTTGGAATAATAGGGAAAGTTAATTAAACATTCTAAAAATATGTAAGAAAATATTGAAAATTTGGGTTTAATGCAAGGATCTTGATATGGGAAGTATAAAATAATATATATTTTATATTTAAAATAGAACTCTTGATAACTATGTATTTGGATGCCGCCCCCTTAACCGTGAAGAAACAGCTGTTTCTGACTCATCCAAGGAACAACTAATTGGTGACACAGCTAAGGTTGTACAGAAATTGAATAAGCACTGAGTGGGCATCATTCTAATTGCACCTGTAAGTCAGGAGTGTTTTCTAGAAATGAGGTAACACTTATTTTCAGCATTTGCTTCTGAAGTGGACAAACCAGTAAAGTTTTATCATGCTGCTTTATTTCTATCACACCTCCACACATTTTCTCATAGAAAGTATCGCCAAACTTCAAGAACCAGTACTTGTCACACAAAATGATGGATATCCTTAAAGGCACCTTGTTAGAAAACATGGGTTATTATTGTTTTCTATTAATGTATTTGATGTGAAGGAATCAAGAAAATAGAGCTGTATTTAGCATTTTGGTTGCTCCTGGATCATCAATCCAAGGTGATGTGAAAGCTATTGCATATAGTACAGAAATATTGGGTAAAGGGGTGATTCATGGCTGAGAGCATGATAGTGGATGAGATATGATGACACTATTACTCAGAATGATGGACAATTTAAGATCTTTGTATTGCCTATTTTTAAGTAGTCCATTTAATATTTTTATACTTGACTGCAAGTAACTAAAATGGAAAAACCTAATTTATGGAAAAGAGAGAATGATTATATTTGTGATCTCATTTTTCCTAAATTCATTCCAGGATCTTTCAATTTTACACTAATAAAAAGTGTGTGCACCTTTTGAAATTACTTTATTTTACTTTAAATGCACCATTACCATAGACTTTTGTCTTTATTATGTTATTATCATACCCTGGGACCTTTATTGTCTTTACAACTAGGAGCATGGTGATACTGAGCAACTTATGCCAAAATACGAAACTTGCTTGTCCAAATCCCATTATGGTGAAACTTCTGGAAGATGACAGAGTGGTGAATAGCAGACAAAGAGCTTCTCTGAGATTTGGTATCCAGACATTCATAAAGAAAGAGGAAAATGTGTCCCTGAGACTCAGCAAAAAGGATCAGAAGTAAAAATTGGAGCTCACAGGAATAGTGAGAGTAAAGAGAAAGATATCAGTAAAGGAGAAGGAGGCGGTAAACAGTGCTTTCTTCCTGAGGCCTGACTCACTGTGTGGAAGGAGCACCTTTAACCTGCAAATCTAAAGTGACTACTGGAAACCCCAGAGGCCCACACAGGAAAATATACCAGGGAAAATAGCAGCTGACACAGCTACTTGCAGTGACTAATGAACTATTCTTGTACACTCTTCGCTTAAGAGAAGGTGATTGGCCAGTAGCCATCCTTGCAGTGGGTTGAGTGAGCTCAGAATTCAGAGGAGCTGTAGCCTGGGTTCGACTAGCAGCTCCCATGTTGAGGACGAGACAGAATTTAGTTCCAGTCCTTGGGAGGTCAATGAATTGAGTTGAAGCCAACCAGAAACACACAGAGTATTACAGGCTGAAAGAATCAGGTTTCAATCTCACAGTTAATAACCAGACTGAACTTCAATAAAACTAACAGTATAGGCTTGTTGGGATTAGATGCTAACTTGCCACAAATCTGTGACAAGATTATCATCATAATCCTATTTTTCCCTCTTTGACTACAAGTAACAGCACAAACACATCTTGATGTAGACTTTTTTCCTATTTTCTTCTTTTATTCTCTTATTTTTCCCTTACTTTTCTTATTTTTATATAAATGTGAAAGTTGTTTGTAAATTTTTTTGTGTGTGATTTTTTTGTTATAGCTTATATTTCTTCTGTCTTTTTCTCCTACCTTCTTCACCAGTTTTCCAAGGTTTGTAATCATTCCGCCTTGCTTCTAATCTTTTCCTGTTCTTCAGTTCTTTGTTTTCCCCATGACCCATTCTAATCTTTCTCTTATGATGGTACAATAGCCATGCTAAAGATACATTTACTGTATCAATATTCTGATTTACTTTACCTTGGTTACCTAATTACATTCTAGTATATCAGTTTAAAGTTCAATAATTAACAGTTTCAATTTTATCATTTTCTAGACTATGTTCAATGCTATTATTACTTTGTATCGTGTTATATTAGCCAGGCCGATGTAATCATACTAATCAGTTGTAATTCCAGGTATACAAAGACAGCGATTGCCTAATGGTCATAAATAAATAAATAATACTATAGGCCAATGCCAAAGAACTATGGGCTGGGTAAAATATGCAACAACTTGTTATCTCCAATAAATTGAAAAGCTAGAATTTTGCAAGCAATTAAAAACCCAAAAGCCATATTTCAGAAGTGAAAAACTTTGCACAAGTCATTTGCACAAGTCTTTGCACAAGTCATCTTTTCCTATGGGTTTTCAATATTAGTAATAAAACTATTCATTATAAGTAAATTACAAACGTGTACCCAGGAAATATGAAACCGACACACAAATAGCTGTGCTGAAAGTGCATATGTATTCACAAATTAAACTAAACTTAAAAAAAGTAAAGAAAGAAAATGTAAAGACAATTAAGCAAAATACAATCCCTGATTTCCAGCTTGACAAAGACAATCACGAGAGATAATAGCAAACACTTCAGGAACAGCTAACCTAAAATCTCTGAAGTGGTAACAGTGGAAGTAACAAAGCACATAAATGAAGTCCTAGAAAGTCAAATCAGAAGCCTTATCTCAGATAAAGATGGCCGGTGACCATTATGGAAGATATGCTTAGTGGCATTAGAGCAGACAAAGATAAAAATGAAGATCAGCTTGGCAAAATGATGGAAAGCATGAACACTTAACATTAGAGAGAAATGGGATTCAAGAAATAGATTCAGATACACAGGAGATTTAAATTCCATTAACTGCATATAATTCAGAATGAGCCAATGTGAGCATGTAATATCAGACCTAGATGAGAGATTGTGAATAGTGACAATGAAAAGGAAGATATCTTAAAAACAGCAAGGAACCACTAAATATTAATCCAACAGCGTCTAGATGATGGAAAGAAGAATAACACATAATTAATGGAAGTTAGTGTGAAAGTGGGAAGCAGCACCAATAAAACCAGAAGAAATGGCAAAAACTTCTGAATCAAGGTAGAACAATTTATCCTACAGAAAAGTGAGTCATATAAAACTCTTGCCGTGATTTAAAAAAAAAAAAAAAAACTGCCAGTGAGCCATATAATAGTCAAGATCTCCCAAATTAACACAAATCCAGAACATTAACAGCTACTAAAGAACAGAAAGAAACTGACAATCAGGAAAGCCCATCAGAATCACAACAGGCTTCTCAGAACAAACCCTTAAGACAAAGGTATAAAGAGAAATCTTTCAAACACTAAAAGAGAATAACCTCCAACCTAGAATGTTGTAGCCCACAAAACTGTCTTTCAAAACTAATGGATAAATATAGTATTGCCTTCACACAGAACAATTGAATAAATTCAGGGCCACAGAATCAGCACTCTGAAATATTCTGAAGTACATTCTAGAAAACAATAACATTGACCACAATTTCATGAACCACAATGGCATTAATTGACCAAGAATGGCAAGCAATTAAATAGAGAGGGAAAAAGGGAGACAACAACGGAATAACAAAACAATGAACAAACAAAAACCAACAAACAATGATATAGATTAGTGTTTCTGACACTAACCACAACTGTTAAGCCTGAGGGCTAAGGGCTGCTCCCTTATCTTGCTAGTAAAGTTGGCCATTTGTTACTCATTTTGCTGGTTGCTTCAATTCTGTGTTGCTAGATGAGTGCCTCTACCATCTTGCCATGAGGCATCGTATGTCTTTCTAGGCTCAACACAAACACAAAAGCTGTAGCACTGTTTCATTAAAAACCTGAAGGCTCAATAACATTAAATCTCTATATTTCTTCTGTCATTCCATAATGAATGCATCAATATCTGTCATTCTATTTGTTTATAACATTTAATCAAATTTTATTCGTTCTTGATTCAACTTTGATAATTTATGGGTATCTAGGAGTCCCCATGTTTAGCTTTAATAGTTTGTATGTATTTAAAACTCTTTATTTCTTCTGTGTTTTGCATCATATTTGTGGATGACACGATACTCTATTTAGAAAACTTCCAAAGCTCCACCAAGATAATTCAATATTGAATAACCAAATTTAGCCATATAGCTGGATACAGAGTCAACAGTGAAAACTTAATACATTTTCTGTACATAAATCATGAACTCACTGGGAGAGAAAATAGGAAAACTTCTTTCACATTAGCATTGAATAAAATCAAACATTTAGGAATCAATGTAATGATAGAAGTTAAAGATTTTTACACTGAAAACTATAATACCCTGAAAAAAAAAAACCCAAAGAGAATATCAGAATGGAAAGGTATATCCTTTGATGGGTTAGAAGAAACAATATATTGAAAAATAGCCAAACTCCTAGAATGGTTGTTCAGAGCTAATACAGTTCCAACCAATATATCAATAGCATATCTTACTGAACTGAAGAAAACAATTTTAAAATTCATCTGTAATCAGAAGAGACCTAGAATAGCAAAAGCAATTCTAAACAGCAAATGCAAAACAGAGGTCATTGCAATGTTTGACTTCAAATTGAATTACAAAGCTATTGTGATAAAAGCAGAATGATACTGACAAAAAAAGTCAGACCAGAAGATAAGCCCACAGAAGAGAAAATTCAGAAACAACTCCAAGCCATGACTTTTATTTATTTATTTATTTTTTATTTTTTTGTCTTTTTGAGACAGGGTCTCGCTATGCAGTTCAGGCTGGCCTTGAGCTCACTTTGGTATCCCAGGCTGGTCTCGAACTTGCACTGATCCTCCCGCCTCAGCCTCCCAAGTGCTGGGATTACAGGCATAAGCCATGACTTTTAAATAAAATAAATCAGGCACACATGCTAAAATACTTTTTTCCTCTGGTGTGAGAAAGTGAAAGTATAAGTAAGGAATTGTCTCAGTTACTCTTCTTTCCTTCCTGGGACAAGTATCCCAGCACCCAAAATGAAGGAAAGCAAGGCTTATTTAGCTCACAGTTCCTGGAGATTTCAGGCTATACTTATCTAGCTCCAAGGCAGAGTGGTACATTGCAGAGAGCATCCTTTCATGGTGGCAACAAAAAGCAAGAGCAAGGGAGGAGTACCAGCAACAAGGACAATGGAAGCAGCAGAGAGTACGTCTGTCTCTCTGTCTCCTGCAAGTGGCATGCAGGCTATATGCTCCAGGCTGGGTGTAGAAGTCATATCCATAACCCAAGCAGCACTATGACTCATTATTCCAACCTTGAGCATGAAATGATCTCAAACTCTAGAAGTCCCTAGCATATGACTGCATGAGGCTTTGAGGAGACAACTAGACACAAACCACAGCAGGAGCCAAATTTGTAATAAATATTGGTAAATCAGAGTAAATTGTTTAGGTTAGACAGGAAGCAAGGGGGAGAGGGACATAGAAGGAAAAGGTAGAGATAATGCTTTTGTAAATAGGTAGAGGAGGGGAAAGGAGATGAAACAAAAAGCAAGATACATTATGTACAGGTGAAAATTCCCTGTGATGCATGTTATCACTACATTTATCTAACATGTGCCAAGGGAATATTTTAAAATACCAAAAACAATAAGACTCTAAAATAATGACCATGTTGAGCTGGGCATGGTGGCGCACGCCTGTAATCCCAGCACTTGGGAGGCTGAGGCAGGAGGATCGGTGCGAGTTCGAGACCAGCCTGGGCTACAAAAGTGAGCTCAAGGCCAGCCTGAATTGCATAGTGAGACCCTGTCTTCAAAAAGACAAAAAAAAAAAATAAATAAATAAATAAATAAATAAATAAAATAATGACCATGTGATTTTCATGCTTCAGTCTGAAGCCACAAGGAAGCAGATAACCTTATGTTCTACTATTCATGTTTGTACATGTGATTATTTTTTATGCATGTGATTTTAAAGTTTTTTTTTTTTTTTTTTTTTTTTTTTTTTTTTTTTTTTTTTTTTGTATTTTTGAGACAGGGTCTCGCTATGCAGTTGAGGCTGGTCCTGCGCTCACTTTTGTAGCCCAGGCTGGTCTCGAACTCGCACCAATCCTCCTGCCTCAGCCTCCCAAGTGCTGGGATTACAGGCGTGAGCCACCACGCCCGGCAAAAGTTTGTTTTATTTTTATTATATATTTTTGTTCTTGGCTGACTGGTATAGTTTATCTGGAATTTACTTGAAAACAATTTTATGTGCTTTCCCTAATTATAAGTTATAGATTTAATTCTCAAAATAACAGATTTGTCATTTTCAATACCTATTTGTCTGAATTGCCACCAATTTCAAGTTTCCAAAATTTTACTTGCTAATATAGCACTCATTACTGAAACTTTCCATACCTGATTTGTTTGTATTATTTCTTTCCACTTATAAATTCATTATAGCAGTAATAAAACTGACATCTATTTGAATTATTATAATTCTATACACTATTTTTTAAACAGTTTACTATGTGCTCCCATAAATAAGTAGGGGAGGGGAGTGGAGTCTTCTAAGAATTGCTACTTTTTAGCAATCCAAGCCCAATGTAACATTCAAAAGCAACATATTTTTGTCTAGAAAATAATTAGCTTGGCCAGCAAGATAACTCAATGGCATAAGTGCCTGTGTGGTAAAGACAAGGTCCTAAGTTTAAACTCCAGTACCAATAAATAAAAAATAAAATAAAATAACCCTAACTTTATTGTTTTCCAGTTAATCAAAGACTTGCCAAATTTATTTTGAGCTCCTGATTGTGATTTTTATTTCTTTTTGCTTAGTCAAGGAATTAAACTTTTCACATCTCCTCCTAAATAAACTTGAATATGGGACATACCAATTTTAACTAAATGTACTATTTTCTTTTTCTCTATTTCTTTTTCTTTTTCTTTTCTTTTTGTTTTTTCTTCAAGACAACGTCTTACTATTTAGTTCAGCCTGGCTTGAACTCACTGTGTGGACTAGACTGCTCTCAATTTCACAAAGATCCTTCTGCCACTCTAACTTTTCACTAAGGGAATCACTTGCAGTCTCTGTTATGTGTTTAAGCTCAGCACTATATGTCAAGAGATGTTCCTTCCTTCTGGTAAATCCCAAATCTCACATCTTTGATCACCACATTCAAAACAGTGGCATATTTTGTTCAACCACCATTTTATATTCCAACTTAGCAGAACTTGATGTCACCCAAATGTGGTATTTCCAAGCACTGTTAACAAGTACAGACATGTACTACTTAGCAGTGGAAAGCTACGCATAGAAACCAATGTGCTATGTGACACATGGTTAGAGCTAAAAATTATACAACACCTGCTTAAAGTTTAATAGCTTCCATGTTATGTTAAGGTAAATCAAATATCAAGGATAGATATAATTGAACATGGGAAAATACAATTCAGCCCAAATTATTCTGTTTCTTTCCCTATGTGTAGTAGAGAGCTAGTTATGCAACATGTTTGGATTGATAGATGATGATTAGAAAAGAAAATTACAAAAAAAAGAATTTTGTAGTGTGCAAGTATAAAATAATAATATGACTATTGTTTCATATTTACTAATTCTATTCTCTTAGTAGGTCACTATAATGAAAGGACGATTTTTTTAAGTAAAGAGGTCTTAAATTTTCTTGAACTTTACATTCACACTTCAAGGGAGGAAGATTTAAATTTCCATTTCATAGGACCATCCACGGTATTAGACTGAAGAATATTTCCCCAAATTTTCCTAATACCTGGAAAAGTCTAGGCAGTTAACATGCTTTCTTTTATTCTCTCTAAACAATATTAATACAAACTTTTATTCTCAATGAACTAAGACAAAGTAGCTGTATATCCTAACTCTCATATATATATATATATATATATATATTATATATATATGTATATATATATATGTATATATATATGTATATATATACACATATATGTTTTCTTTTTAAAGATTTTAATACTAGGAGAAAATATCATACCATGTCTTTTAAGTAGATTTTAAGTCAAAGACACAGTATGAATCATGAAACAAAAAGTATAATTAAACAATATTCAGAAAATTAAATATTAATTAATTATATTTAAATATTTCAAAGCAATATTCCAAGATTCAAATCAAATTGTAAGTTCAACTTAAAGGCCAGAACGTTATATAACATATGCACAAATCTGTCATTAATTCAGAGTACTTGCACAGTATTTGAATAGTTAATATATACAAAGATATCAACTAAGAAAATTTTCCATGGTTGTGAAGAATTACTAAGATAAAATATAACATAAATATTGGAATGACGAATATATGAGCAGAACTTCTCACAGTTTGGGGTAGGATATCGCACAAAGGTCTGGTATATCATGTATATGGATAATGTCCATGACAGTTACGGTTGGTTAGGTGTCACTTGTTGGACTGAGATGCTATTTCCTTAATATCCACCCTATAGAACCAGGCAGAATCATGACCCATAGGGTGCAGGAGAAGTCTATTTGTAGAGTATGCTGATGGATATATTCTGCTGCTGTATACAAAAGAATAGTTGAAAGATTGCTTTTGTATACCTCTTTCTCTCCTGTGTTTAATTGTTTGCCCTATTTGGTGGGTTCTTACAATTTTCCTTCATGGAACTGGTGTCATTTTGATTTCTTTCTGGAATATCTTTTAGTAAATTGTGTATGGTTGGCTTTGTCATCATGAAATTCTTTAGTTATTCTTTGTCCTGGAAGTGTTTCACTTCTCCATTGAACTTGAAAGAAAATCTTGCAGGGTATAGCATTCTGTGCTAGAATTTGTTTTCTTGAAAGAATTGAAGTATTTTGCTTCATGCTCTTCTTTTTTTTTTTTTTTTTTTTTTTGGTCTTTTTGAGACAGGGTCTCGCTATGCAGTTGAGGCTGACCTTGAGCTCACTTTTGTAGCCCAGGCTGGTCTTGAAATCACACCAATCCTCCTGCCTCAGCCTCCCGAGTGCTGGGATTATAGGCGTGAGCCACCATGCCCGGCTTCCATGTTCTTCTTGACTTGATGGCTTGTGAAGAGAATTCTGCTGTAATTCTAATGGGTTTTCCTTTAAATGTGATCTATTTCTTTTCTCTAACAGCTTTTAGTATACTGTTCCTGTGCTGAATTTCTGTGATCTTAATTATTACATGTCTGGGTGTGGTCTTAATTGGGTTGATGTTATTTGAAGTTGTATATGCTTTGGTTACCTGAATGTAAAATTGTTTCCCATATTTGGAAAGTTTTCTACTACTACTTTTGCCCATAGTCTTTTACATCATTTGTACAGACTCCTTCTTTCTCACTGATGCGTATTAATCTTACGTTCTTTATTTTTGCATCATCTTGCAGATGTTGAGTTATTTTAGCTTGCATCCTAATTGTTTTTTAAGAGATTTTTTTTTTTTTTTTTTTTTTTTTTTTTTTTTTTTTTTTTTTTTTTTTTTTTTTTTTTTTTGTCTTTTTGAGACAGGGTCTCGCTATGCAGTTGAGGCTGGTCCTGAGCTCACTTTTGTAGCCCAGGCTGGTCTCGAACTCGCACCGATCCTCCTGCCTCAGCCTCCCGAGTGCTAGGATTACAGGCGTGGGCCACCACGCCCGGCAAGAGATCTTTTCTTACCTCTTCACTAGCTGCTTTAATGTCTAAAAGTCTGTTTTCATTTTCATTTAAATGATTTTGCCAGCTTGTGATTGAGGTTTCTAAGTTCCTGTATAGCACTTTGAGTCTGCTTCATACATTCTATTACTTTCCTATATTGCTCATTCAAGGATTCCATCATTTTTCTATTCTCTAGTTTTAATCAGTGTCTTTTTTAGAAGCACTTAGTACTTCTTTTATTATAGGTATTATTTCTTTTCTTTTACTTCAGAAATTATTTCTCATCTAATTTCCTCTATACCTTTCTGCAGTTGTTTCTTTTCTTCAGATATTATTTCAGAGATTTCAGGTATGTGATTTCCAGATTCTTCTATGCTATTGTCTCCTATATTTGTTCTGGGTGGACTGGGGGCCTGAAAGTTAAATTTGCTCCTTCTCTATGTCATGTTGTATTGCCCTGTCTTCTGACCTTTGGTGTAGAGCTTTGATAGAGTTCTTACCTTAGCACCAGATCTGGATGTACGAAGTTCCAACTCATCCAGGAGGGTGTGGCTTGGGTCTAACTACTGAGCTCCAATTTTTCTTGCTGCCGCCCTTGGAGGGGAACCTGATGTGCCACTCTGGCAAGATGTTCTGCTCCTTGATTAGTTGAATGTGTGTTGTCTCTCGTCTCTCTGCAGAGAGTTCTGTGGCAGTTTTCTATAGTGGGCCTGTCTGATGAATGAAGTTCCACTCATATGATGGGCTTTGTTGCTGGATCAAATGAATTTCTGCTGGGCCAAGGCAGTCTCATGCACACACTGAGCCTGGCTGCTGGGTTGAATGAGTTTCTGGTGGGCTCAGGGAGGGCTCACTCATGCACTGCACCTGGTTGCTGGGTCTAATGAGTTTCCAGTGGGCCAAGGGCAGTCTCTGGGTAATGTTATTAGATGTAAATATTGGTGAATTGGGCATCACAGTACTGAAATGCATGCATCATACCTTCTGGATTAAAATATACCAACAATTATAATGATTCCAGGCTCATTTATAAAATTTGAAGGACCAATCAGTTCATCCCTATGTTCCTTCTGGTTCTGTAATGAATGGCTCTCTTTCAACCTAAGTGGCAGGCCAACATAATACTCACACATATAATTCAGTGACACCTGTGTTAGACAATGCCTTGAATCATCTGTTTGGTGAATTTTAAAATCTTTGGTAAATAAAATTCACATCTTTCCAGTAAATTCACTCAGGTTGTGGGTCTTTCAAAAAAAGGCTCCCTCCCATTTCAGTTACAAAGGAGGGAAGTTGACATAAGAACATTGTATCAGAGTACTAGTCACATGGCTTCTTGAACACTTGATCTCTTTTAAGTAACTTCAGTTTATCTGTTTGAACTCTTATCTCCTTTGAATAACTTAACTGTTTCGAAATGTTTCAGACACATTAAACATACTTTAGTGTGAACCATTTATTCCAAGACTTTTTTTTCTAAATTACAATAGGTAATTCTTAACATAGAACATGAATGTCACCATTATAGCTATTATGCATGGTTATTACTTTTGATTAGAATTAAATTAAATAGCACTTGAAGAATAAGGAGAGATTTCATTATATCATAAAAATTGTCAGCCTTTCATTTTTTAACATCTGTTAGACATGCATGCCAGTAGCAATGGCCTGGAGTGCTTGCCAAATACCTAGTCAACAAATCCAATGAATCGTCTAGAGCTGAGGCAATATGATTTCAAACACAACACTTTCCAAATCTGATGAATGAGTCCAAGTTAAATACATTCGAGGACTTGCTGATTCTAATAATTTTTTCATTCTGTGCAGAACACGAAAGTGTTTCCAGGAGTTTTTTACTATTCATTAGGAGGATGATGGATTTGATCTGGCGTGTTACGTCTGTGTTGCACAGAACAGCTGGAATTTCTCAGAAAACAGAAGCCTGTTTCCCTAAGTGGTGCCAAATGTGTAACTCTCTTGCACCCTCATGTAATGCTTCTAAAAGGTTATTCTTAGCTCTGTGGTTTAAAAGGCAATATCATTGGAAATTTCAGCTCTGGAAAATGCTACTAGCCTAGACAGGTTTGGATCGATGCTCACTAATTATGAAACAGATGAGAGGGATGCAGTCAGAAGCAGGTGATGCACTTCTGATAGGTAGTCAATTCTTCCCTCGGTCTTCAGTATACAGACGAGTGACTAGAATGTGCATTTGAGTTGTAAACAGGCTCCCTGAGCCCCATCCCTAAAGGGAAGGTTTAGAGTAGAGGACCATCCGTAGGTTTACTCTTATTTCCTCATTTTTTCCCCTTAGTTGATGTCCTTCATCCATTTTTATAAGTAAGAATAAGAACAGGTAAAAAGAAGAAAAAGTGTTATTTTTCACTGGTAAAATAAATAAGAATTCCCAAGTTTTCACTATGAGGCACTTGAGATCCACTTTCTTTGCTCTCTCACCTAATCCCCCTGCATGCGTAACACAGCCATGGGGGATTTGCGATCTACACACACAACTCTTTTCTATCTGTACTATCACTTTCCCATTTCAGCCCAGGATGTTTCATGTCCCTGTAGATACTATACTGGTAGGCAACTCAGAGTTCTCTTAGGCTCCAAGGTATCCCTGAGCCATCACGACAGACAAAAGTGGTGCACACTCAGTGACATTCATCGTAGGTACCCTTGGAATTTCTAGATTCAACCTCAGAGCTCTGATAACACACTTACCCATTAACTTTTGTAGTGAATACTTACAGAGCATCTTCTCAGTGCTAAGCATTTTTCTGGGTCTAGAGTAGAGCAATTGCAAGATCAATTTCCTCATAGAGCGTATGTTCCAATTATGAAGTTATTTTGTGACTCCTCAGTCATGCTGTCTTGTGAGCCCATTTTCCAATTAGAATAACTAGAAGCCATGAGGTTTTGCAAATTTATAAGAAAATGTTCAGTGTTAACCACTCATAAAATAAGTAATGAAAGCTACAGGTACTGAATAACTCAAATGTACACAAATAAAAGATCAATTTTTCAAATTCTCAAAGTAAAGTAGCTCAGTTGCTGTCACTACATTGGAAAAAATTCTACGCCATTTAATAGAGGAGGAAGTCTAACTCTGAAATATTGTATCACTCGTCCAAAGGTGTAAAATTTAGAAGCTGCATAATTATGACTATTCCATTTCCACTGTCAAAACCTTGTTCTTCTCACCATTTGTAGTGCAGATGGAATAAGCAGCTCTCTCAAGCATGCATACTTGTGAAAATCATAAACTCCTTTCTATTCAAGTGAGTTACACCACAGTTAGCCACTGTTGTTTGAATTAAGCCACTGCCCATCATAAAGGAATACAACTATGACTATTTATTAGCACCTTGTTAAGAATTCATCTTATAATCTTCTACTGCACAAAATAAGGGAAAATGTTAAATATCTTATTTCTTTTTCCGTGTTAATAATTGGTAATATGTAAATACATTTTCTGTGATAAACAATTTTCTTTTGGTGATCCATATGCTATAGAAGACCAAGTCAATAAAAATAAATTTGAAGTGTGTTGTTTTGGGCTGTTTCATTTTGTTTTCAGACAGGGTCTTCCTGTATAGTGCAGGTTAGTCTTTACCTTGCTTCTGTAGCCTGGGATGGCCTTGAAGTCATGGTGATAGAGCTGCCTCAGGTTCGCAAGTGCTGGGATTATAGAAGCACGCCACCACATCTAGCAGGATTTGAATTTTGTTGTTGTTGTTTTTTAACTCTTGCAAGATAAGAAGTTGGACTGGAAAATTTTGTAGATACTGGAAAATGGCCAGAGTCTCCTGGTTTAGAGACAAATGGTAGCAATACTCACAGCACACCAAGCAGCATGCATGTCAGCATGGTGGCTCCAGCTCCTGTCTACCCACCAGGCTCTCTGGACCCGGCAATGAGGAGCAGACAACTCCAGTGTTCACCATGAACTGTGCTGCAGGACAGGAAAGCTGACTTGAGGAAACTTACACATAACAGCTGGAATAAGCACACCTGCCTTTTGTTCCCAAAAGAATAATCTATTCTCCAACATTCTTCACTGTAGAATTGCTTTAAAAATTAGTCCCAAACAATGGCAGGCATTGCCTTTCTTGAAACTAATGTGAAAATGTGAACCACCCATTCCAATATTCAGAGCATGGCAGTGTTCTTTGCTGATAGAATGACATGTTCAGTGAGAGCTGGCTTATTTTAACCGCATACCAATATGTGAATCTCTTTTTATCAACTATACCCATCTTAGTTGCACTTTTTCCCTTTCCATTAGGAAGTATTATTTTATTTGCTTTTAAAAAACATGTATGTATTCTTGTACAGCATCTAAAATAGCATTTTTGTGCAGGATCTCACTACACAGCTCCGACTCATAGTGTTCCTCCCGTTTCCTGCCTCCCAAATACTGGGATTACAGGTGCACCACCACACCCAGACTCAGCCAGACTGGTGAGGCAGGCGGGGCCAGGAATGGAGCCCTGGCCCTTACATTTTCCTAAGCAAACGTTTAGTCCACTGAGCTATACTGCCAGACTTAAAATATCTTTTAAGAACACTCAGTTAGGCCGAGGAGTAAGCTTGTCAGCCTAAGTGTTTGCCTGACCATCAGAAAGACCTGAATTCAATCTCCAGTACCACAAGCCATGTTTGCTCAGAAACTGGCTGTTGGGGCACATGATTGTAATACCAGCACAAAGGAAGCTAAGACAGGTGAATCACTATGAATCTGAGCTGCTTAGTGAGGCCATGTAGAAAAAAAAAAAATAAAAGATTAAAAAATTGTGAAAGCCGGGCGTGGTAGTGCATGCCTGTAATCCCAGAACTCGGGAGGCTGAGGCAGGAGGATCGCTGTGAGTTCGAGACCAGCCTGGGCTACAAAAGTGAGCTCAAGGCCAGCATGAACTGCACAGTGAGACCCTGTCTCAAAAAGACCAAAAAAAAAAAAATTGTGAAAAAGAATACTTAAATACTGTATAAAACTTAACATGCCATTCTAATGCCTAGTTACTTAAAACAGCAATGTTTCATTAAGACTCACAATTCGGCGTGCCAGTTGGATGGACTCCTCACTTCTTTGCCTGGGTATATTTTATGCCATTTCATTCAGCAGGAGGGTCCCTTCTCTGGAAGGACCCAGGTGGCCCCAGTCAGAGAGTAGGTAGCTGGTGCTCTTCTTCCTCTCAGGACTTCTCACCTTCCAAGAGGCTAAACTGACTTCATCAGGTCATTTGTCTCTCTAACTCACACAGCATGATTTCTGACATACGGTTCCAGTGAGAGCAAGTCCCACAGTTGGTCCAGATCCAAAATGCTAAAGAAAGGGAGATAATATTTTTGTAGAAGGAGTTACAGATAAATTGGAGTCATAAATATTCTACCCCAAGTAAAATTCTAATGAAAAGTTTCTTTCTTGTGACACTCAGTAAATCATATAATCTTTGTGGAATTTAGTTTCTTTATCATTAAAATCCAATATAAATTTAAAAGACAGGCAAGGTCTGGTTCCCATTGTACTCTCTATGCTGCTGACAGGCCTCCTAAAATCATTTCCTGGGTCTGGTTACGCTGGGGCAAAAGTGGAAAGAGGCTGTGTGGCTTCCTGAAGGCTATGTGTAGATTCACATATGGCAGAGGGTGTACACTGTCCCTGCTTGTGGTACACTCAGGAAAGTTCCACAGGAAAGGGGAGTTGAGGAATGAGATGGTATAAACCTAACCGACAGAATATAACTTGTTCAAAGTAAGTTATATCAGGTAAATCTTGCACTAGTTTATATGGCTGCAAATGCATACCTTTGATAAGACTCATAATTTGTTTTAGTTCTCATACCTTAAAGCTGGAGATACATTTTGAAATGCTTAGGCACTAATATAATTTGACACTAAATATACACAGGCCTTAAAAAATGTCTAGATTTCTGTTCATTTGACTATTTTAGGTGTTTCAGCTATAAGCACAAAATGGTAGTTAGAAGAAAGTCAAAGCCAATGTGCTGAAAATCAATGTCTTCATTAAAGCAGCAAAAGAAAGTAGTGCAAAATATATAATTTTTGTTTCAAAATGTATTTATCATCTCAGCTTTTTCATTGTGCAGTTCTTATTCTATTATTATTATTATTATTATTATTATTATTATTATTATTATTGCCAGCTGGGAGTGGGGCTGGCGCAGCATGTGGTGCTGGGGATCAAACTGAGGTCCCTGTGGTTGCTTAAGCTTTCCTAAGCAGGCGCTTTAGACCGCTGGACCATCTCATTGGCCCCCTAATTGAATACTTGTTAACCCAATCTGAGCAAATATTGGGGTCATCTACAAGTGTTCATTCATCACATTTTATATTAAACAGTTTTTCCCATCATTTCAGGGCCTTTTGGCTACAATCAAGTGCAGTATCAAATTGGGTTTCACATGAACAATTATACTTATTTTGTTAATATTTTTAAGCTTTTTTGCCTCAGATTTTTGCCTACTGTAGGAGATCCCATGACTAATGAAATTGTCCTATTTTCTACTTAAGGCATTTAAGATATTCTACCAAGAAATTTACTTGGGAATTTCTAATATGCCACATTATTTTCTCTAAGTTAGCTTTTGGAAAAATCAACGTTTAAAAATTCATGAGGTTCTTTATGATTTCTAATGTTTTTATTATTATTATTTATATCATCTTGACACATTATAAAAATTCATGTCTGTGGAATCTAAAAATATAAAAAAGAAAAATAAAAAATTATGATTTTGTAAAATGATTATGTAACATAATTGTCATTTCATGAGTTGGTCCATGGCTGAGTTCTGTCATTTCTTTGACCTAATCATTCCAACAGCTGTATACACTGGACTGGCCTACAGCAGGGATATGCAATAGCCCAGCAGCAATCATGGAGGAGGGCCTGTTGTATATGTGTGTTTCTAGATTTGGACTGAATGGCATGAAACTGTTAGCTTTAAATTGACAATCAGGAAAATCATGGAGATTGGAATATGTTTATAAGGTCTCTTTTTAAAAAATCAATTTAATAGCATATCCTTCCTTAAAATTCATCATTTTTAAATAGTACACAAATTAAAACTTCATTTTCATTGATAGAGTTTTAAAATTATCCAAAAAAGGGCAAGCAAGATAGCTTAGCAAACTAAGCTCCTGTGTAGGCAAGTGCAGAGACAGGGATTCTATTCACCCTATCCCCAGGACCTCTGAGCTATTATGGGCATCGTGGCATATTCCCGTAGTCCCAGCCATGGGCAGGCTGAAAACAGCAGGATCGCTATGACTCCAACACATACTGAGACCCTTTACCAGATACATAAAAATAAATCAATTTAATTAAATTATCCAAAATATTCATGACATTGAGATAACTCAACAACTAATTTGTTATTCATTACCACAAATCAGTAAAAATAATTTCCTTTCTTAATAAAATTAAAGCTATTAATTAAAGCCTCATTTATTCATTGAGTACCAGAGAGGTCACTTGCCGAGTTTTCTTTAATTTCAGTGTTAGAGTGGGAGTAAGAAGTGATATCATTCTCACCTTATAGGTTAAAAGCCAAAAACAGCTCATTAGGCACCAAGACTTAACTTCAAATTTCATTTGATTTTACTTCGTATCCTTCTAGGACTAACATCCAGTTTCTAACTCTAAAGGAAAATATCCCATTTTTAGGAAAAAGAGATTAGAGAGCTGGGAAACCATTTAGTGTCATAACAATTTCATAGATCAGAATCTTTAATATTAATTATATGACCTGTCAACATTCAAATAGCTGGAAGTATAGTCAAAAAATAATATGAACTATTATTTTCTGATTTTTGCTGCAGTCTATTAAGTTATAACTTAGTTGGGACCATCAATTATAGTTTCCGAAATATGCCATGTCCAAATGATATTTTTACATTACGAAGAGAATTGTGAAAATGAATACTGGGCAAATGTCTAAGGTTTAGAGCTAATCAGTAATTTGGACTTTGAAGATATATTTTGTAGTGGAAAACACATGTTTACATCTCTATTGATCTCTGCAGACACAGTTCCAATCACTATAGTAAATTACTGGCCATATCATTCAGATAATTCATTTAAACTTAACTATGTTTCAAGACAAAAAACCAAAAAAAAAAAAATCTTAAAAAAAGGCACATTTTATATACCTATACTCCTAGTGCTCTGAAAGGCAGAGATAGGAAGATCTCAATTTTAAATCTAGCCATAACAGTTTAGCAACTCTGCCATATTCCATGTCAAATTTAAAATAGCCAAAGCGGGGGCGGGGGGGAGATTGGAGATATGCATTAAAAAAAAAAAAAATCAGGGCTGGAGCTCTGGATGAAGGCCCTGTGCACAATCCCAAAGAAGGAAACAGGAAGGAAGGAAGGAAGGAAGGAAGGAAGGAAGGAAGGAATTAAGGAAGGAAAGAAAGAAAGAAAGAAAGGAAGGAAGGAAGGAAGGAAGAACTATAGAAAGACATTATTGCTCAGCAATTGAGTAGGAAGGTTGAAAGTAAACAGGTCTTAAAATCACACGACCATATGCAATAATAACACAGGCATGTGAGTTCACCTGCTGGTGGCCCCTGTACTGCAAATTAACTCCTAAGTGAGGGATTAGGGAACTAGGCATAACATATTATGCTATCTTAAGAAAGTAAAATTCTATAAGACAAATTGTTGGTATTTTTCTAAATAGCCTTAATAATCTATGCTAAAAAATTTATTCAGTTTCTCTGTTTTAAATTGAATTTTATTTTTCTACATATTTAAATATTCTAAGAAAAAAAAACTTTAGCCCTTTAACAATAAAAATTAAGACATACTCACTCAGCATCCATCCTGGAAACCTGGAACTATTCTTATTTCCAATAAATTCTCCTAAACTTCTGATTGGCTAACAATTTCATTCCACTGTATCATGAGACCACAAACTCAGCACATCTGACCTATATCAGAATACCCACATTGCCACCACAGTGCCTGGTAGAATTTTGATTCATTGTGGATAATCTGTCACCTAATGGCATTCAGCTGAGGATTTGCCAGGTTACTGGTGAGTCTCTGGAGAGTACAAGGAAAACTTGGGGTTAGCAATTGAGGCTCAAGGTGCAGGAATCAAAACCTGCTGAACCACTAAACTGTATAGTACAAGCAAAGGAGAACGAAAGAGGCAGAGACAAAGAGATAGAAACACAGAGACAGACAGACAGACAGACAGACACAGACAGACAGAGAATGAAAGAGGGCAAAGACAGAAAACAGAGACAGAGATTAAGCGAGAATGAGACAGACAGACAGACACACACACACACACATAGAGACAGAGATAGAGACAGAGAGAGAGACAGAGAAGAGAGAGAGAGGGGCGAGAGAGAGAGAGAGAGAGAGAGAGAGCTTTAACAGTCCAATAGCTTTAGTGTTTGCTTTGTGCCTGGAAAGACTTTTATGGTTTTGTGTCTAGTTGTCCCCCCAAAGCTTCATGCAGTCATAGGGCAGGGATTTTTAGAGTTGGAGATGAATTCCTGATCCACTGGAATTATGAGTGATACAAGTCTGGGATTATGGGCTTTAGTACTGCTGGGATTATAGGTGTGAAAGTTACAACCAGCCTGAGGCAAAGCGCCTGCATATAACATAAGAGAGACACAGAGAAAAACTCTGTTGCCATTCTTACTGTGCTGCTTCCATGAACTGCTACCCTCTGCCATGTGTCACTCTGCCTTGGAGCCAACCATATATAGACTGGAATTCCCAGTAACTGTGAGCTAAATAAATATTTCCTTCCTTCATTTTGGGTTTCACGTATTTATTCCAGCAAAGAGACAAGAGTAACTGAGAAAGAATTTGGTCCCAGAGAAGTGGGGCTGTTGCTGTGGCTAGACCTGACCATGTGAATTATAAGCTTTTCAGAATGGCTTTTAGGAAGAGCTAAGAAAGATTTGGAGAGGTTGTCTGCTTGAGAAGAACTGGATCGGCTTTGACTGTTCTGTTTGGGAGATTCTGGTTAGAGCTCAGAAGACCAGAAGGCTGATAGAAAGCCTGTCTGTGAAAAGCTGATTGGGGCTGTTTCTGCTGGGATGAAGGATTGTATTGGGTGTGGGACTCAAGTTGATTTGTGCTATGGCTTGGTCAAAAGACTCTGAATTTTGCTCATGTCCAGAAACTTTGCCCAAGAGTAAGTTTAAGCATAGTGGACTGATTAATGTTTCAAAAGATATTTCAAAGAAGCCAAATACTGGGGCGCTGGCATGGCTGTTTTTTGGGGCACTTAGCCAGATTTTATTTGAAATCAAGAACAAAGAGTGCAGAAGTATGGTTTAAAATGTAAGTTTGGCCAGAACGACTGCTTCAGTCAACCTGTGGACTGTAAAGATAGAGCCGACAGGGTCTTCATTGCCAGGAAGAAATCAGAGAATTAAAAAAAAATATCCTGAGTGCACCACAGGAAATGATAGGTCTTTATCCTTTGCAGCCTCAGAATAACAAGAGAGACAGGCTTTGCCTTGAGAAGAAAGCCACAGAACCCCATGTTCCAGAATGGCAGCAGAAGTGACAGTCTGTTCTAAAATGGCACCAGCATGGAGACTTTGTTCCTTGGAATCAGGGTCAGAGAGTTCATCAACCCAAGCATTTGACCCCTACAAACAAGAGAGAAGAAAGCCAGGCTCCTGCTCCCGCTGGCAGCAGACCTTGGCATTATCCATATGGTGTAGGTTTTAGGTGCATGCAGAATGCAGGAGTTATGAGGTTAATAAGGCTTCCACTCAGATTTCAGAAGACAGCCTGGGAAGTCAGCCAATGTGTTCCTGAGGGGGTAGTGTGTGAAGCAGAGAGTAAGAAGCCAATTCAGTGGAAACACCAGAAGTTTGGAAAAGCCAGAAATAAGGGTCATCTAAGGGAAACTTCAAGGAGGGAACAAAGCTTGCCTAAAAGAGAAGCCATGGGAGGTACCACCATTAGTATCTTAGGGGAGAAGCCATGTAAGGACTTTGGAGCTCAGAACTCAGCACAGACTAAGTTCCAGTTGGAACTACAGGATTTAGTATTTGCCTTCCTGGAGTTTGGACTTTTACGGGTACCAGTGGTTTGCATTCCCTTTGCAACCTTTGGGATTTTAACGTTTTTCTTGTGCCATTGAATGTTGGATATGTTTAGTTTTTCTTTTGTACAAGGGCTCACAGTTAAGAGTTTGCCTTGGATCTTGGAGGAGACTTGGGACTTGGAATTTTCAAAACTGTTGGGTCTTTGACCACTTTTCGAGATGGACTAAAATGTCTTTTGTACAAAGAAATGTGCATGCAACTTTGGGGATCCAGGGATGGAATGTTATGGCTTGTGTCTAGTTGTCCCATCAAAGCTTTATGCAATCATGGGGTGGGGACTTCTGGAGTTTGAGGTTAACTCACGATCCACTGGGATTATGGGTGATCCAAGGCTGGTATTATAGGTTCTGGGATTTTAAGTGTGAGTGCTACACCCAGACTTAGGCAGAGAGATTGAATATAAGAGAGACAGACAAACTCTCTCTCTTGCCATTGTTGCTATTCTGCCGCCCTGAATTACTGTCCTCTGCCCTCTGCGCTGTACCACTCTGCCTTAGAGCCAGCCATGTATAGAGTGAAACTGTTGATTAAATAAAGATTTCCTTCCTTCATTTTGGATGTCAGGTATTTGTACCAGCAAAGTGAAAGAGTAACTAATACAAAGACCTTTCTAAGGCCCCATGGACAGATGGTAAAGACCGCTCACCTAGCAACATGGAATTGAAGCAACCATGAGAATAACAAACAAGCATCGTTACCAGTAAGCTCAGGGAGCAGCCCACCATTGGTACATTAAAGACACAGTAATGACACCAGAGTGTGAGACTGAAAAAAATCTCAATTACCTGAACAATAACCTAGGAAATCTAAAGAACATGGCATTGGACATGGCCAATTAAATTACAGCTCAAAGTCAACCATAGACTGGATCACACAAAAGGCTGACACCAACACATAGCCTACTGACACTGCCAATGTCAGAGTGTAGAAACTCATTGATAATGAAAGTAACTGCTGTACTTTTGTGTGTGTACAATTTATTCATTTCTTTAGCTGCTCCTCCTAATTCATTCCCTTTCAGAGTTGGAAATTCTGAAGTCACACTGTTTTCATCAGGAGATCATGTAGAAGGGCCAGTTAAGAACAGCTTCTCTTCATTATTTTTTGTTTCTTTTGATGCTAGCCTACCTGTCAGTCTTTGTTTTTTTTTTCCTGTTCATAATTAGTTTCTTTCAACACAACAAATCCATAAGAAGAGCATCATTCTCTTAATTTCGGCAGGCTCTTTTGCTTTCAAAAGCATAGCCAAAGACATAAAGGAAGAGGAAGTATTTCTTTTTTTTTAAATTTGTTAGCTTTAGTTTGCAATAAGTGAAGACAGAAGAGATGAAGCTCAATATGACATAAAACAAAAAGTTTCATAGCCACAAAAAACAAAACAAACAAAAAAAAAAAACAAAAAAAAAAAAAAAAAAAAAAAAAAAAAAAAAAAAAAAAAAAAAAAAACAAAAAAAAAAAAACAAGAAAACAAAAAAAACCAAACAACTATTCACGTTCAGTTGCAGTTTTTTACCAGTTGAGGATAACACTGGCTTTGGAAAATTTCTATACAATCACTTTGTGCAATATCACTGCTATGCAAATCTTATTTTTTCTAAAATAAGTTTAACTTTGAACTCTAATGCTTAATATA